>APFE031373656.1:111385-138296 GCA_000404065.3 Pinus taeda | reverse complement strand
TATGAGCTCCTTGATCTTCATAATGAACATGTTTTATTATAGTATCTATGCAGGTGTTCTTTGATGTGTTTGTTGGTGTATGTAGGTTATTAAAAGGGAACTGCTTGAAGCTGTTGGAACAAAGCTGCCACAAACAAGTGTTGGACCGAGGTAGAGTCTATTACACCTCTTAGTTTTCATTTATGAATTGAAACATGTTTAGAGAAAAGTATATTTGCTTGTGCTGCTTGTTGCTAGATATTATTTGATACTAGGGAGATCGGTCTTGTCCGCAAGAACGATTTATCCGGCCAACAAGGCACTACAAAAAAAATTCATCTATCAAACTTGGACATTCATCACCATGTAATTCAAAAGAAAAAGGGTGATCAGGACAATGTTTGTCCAAGGGTTTGACTTGATTAATGGATTCAATATTGACTATTTGATTATCAATATTTGGGGATGAATGATTGATAAAAAAAGAAGAATCATCATATTGACCCAAAGAAGAGAGGAAGAATGAATCTTCATCAGAAAATTCTTCAGAATCAAGAACAGTGGTTGGATGAGATTTATGGATTTGATCTTCTGGTTTTTTGATCTGAGTAGGCTCAACACATGGAACATCAAAAGGAGGGGGGACAAGGAACAAAAGGAACATTCAGTTTCTCCTCGGGACATGTAAATTCTTCTTGAACAAGACCATGCAAAAGATATGATTCAAAATATTTTCTTGAAATCTTGACCAAGTCAGAATTTCTCATTCAAGAATTCCCAATCCACATCTTCATTCGATTCCTTCTTAAGCTGATTAATTTCATTAAGAACATCTTGATACACATATTTTTCAAAGACACAATGAAGCAAATTAACCAAATGTTTGAAAAAAAAGATAGAAGTATCACGTAAATAATAACACCACTACCTGGCACGATCATTCAATGTGAGTGTAAACAACCTCGCAACAATATCTTCAAAATAAACTCCACTTTAAAAACAAAATTGAACAAATTCAATCACATAATCAAGTATGGTTAATGTTTTACACTTTCCATCAAACTTTAAATGTGACAAGTTAAATAAAAAATTTGCGGCAATTGAAAGATCTAAAGCTTTTGAAAAACACCTCGGGATTATGATTTGGGATGAATCCTTTTTAGATAAGAGATTCAAACAAACGTTATGGGATTAGCATGTCATCTGGCCCTCCTTATAGTTCCAAGATATTGATAGTGATGAATGTCGCTAACATACAGGAGGTCTCCTCGATGTCAAGTCCCAACTAGACCTCACGCCATTTAAAGTAGGAGCCCAATCCAGTTATATGGTCCAACCAACAATTGTAAATGATTTTAGAGGCGTGTCTTGGCTACAACGCATACACAAGAGAGCATAAGCACAACTTTGGGGCAGCGAGTATGTAATATTTGTGTAACACAATGTAGAGTTTAAAGGGAGCTTCCACGAACAAGAGAGAAAATGAGCCTCTAATTAGGATAGTAATAGTGCTATCCTAAGAGAGACACACGAGGAAAGAGGAAAGACTTGTTGATTAACCTGCAAATTAGTTCACATGATAAACAACAATCATGAAAGCATAAACAATTCCCATTCAATAATATCCATAGCTAAAGCAACATATTAGTTCATTATCTTTAGTATCTATTACATTAAAAAATACCACAAACATATAAAGAATAGTCTTACTACATTTATAATACATGCATGAAAGAGTATTGGCTCAAAGAGATTTTGATGATTAATGAAAGATTCTAAGTACATTGTTACATTGATGGAACATGAAGATACAACTTGCTTCTCCAAAGAATTATTTTCTCTCCTATGCACCACTAGAGAAACCAAGACCAAAACTCTAAAATTCCAAGCCCTTTGCTTGAGTTATGGGTAGCTATTTATAACAAATAACAATGACTCTTGAGTTTCCACATGACTCTTCAACTTCTATGACCTATGGGCTTCCATATAACCTTTCGCATTCTACATATAACTCTTTACATCCCAAATGTATCTCTTCATATTCCACATGTCCCTTGGACTTCTTTGCATTGGACTCATTATTTACAAAAGATAAACTACATACAAGACAGTGGCTATACAAAACAAAACTCTAATAAATTAAAATGTCCTCATATGGGAGAAAGATATAAATCAATATATGTGACATGGAGTTCATTTGTGATGTATGAGTGCCATGCTCTAAAATCTGTTGTGATGACTTTGACTTAGATCGACAGGTCTACAACATATCGCATCTTGACCTCCAATGCCTCTAACAATATGGATTTTGATCTGGATTTCACATTATTCCACAACCAAGATAACTTCATATGAACTTTGATTGGTGTGATTGCATACTGTAGAATAATGTTCTTAGAAACCTCCAAGCCTTCCTGACCTATTTCTTCCTAGACTTTCTCAATGAATTTATTGATCTCCCACATGATGAAATCCTTACCTCTTATCTCTCCAATTGCATCCACAAAAGGCATTCCATGTTTCTATAGCAGGGACTCCAAGTCGCCATGTTTTCTACTGTAAGCAGTTATGGTGTTGGTTTCTTTCTCACCAAGACGGGTGTAATTCTAAATATGGAGTATTAGTTATACACTTTCCATCTCGATAATAATTATGTCCTTCTTGACCAACCGTTCTAGAACATCTGGATATTTGAGACCCCACTCCTGTATCAAGTATACTACTCTATTTGCAACCTTTATGAGCTTCAATAACTCTTGATATTTCTTCTTTATCTCAACCATGGGTGACACTACCTTGTGCAAGAGAATTATCTCATTATACAACTATTTCACAGTGTCTTCCATCAACCTCAACTGCTTAAGTATGGTCGACTGGAATTCCATTGTATTGAGACTGTTAGAAGACAATGATTGATTCTTTGTAGTTAGTTGATCTACTTATCGCTTCACTGCAGCTAACACTTTTATCAACCTTACATTCTCACTCATAATATATTATGAGTTATCTTGCATTGTCGTAGAGAAAGAAACATTGGTGGCCATGACTTCTCGGGGATTTCTCCTAGTATTAGTTGCTATGACCATTTTTGTGGATATGGAGACTAGATGTTCAAGATCATATGGGAAGTACCTTCTACTTTCTTGCAAAATTATCTTCTTCAATTGGTTGAAGGTAATATTTCATATGTCCATGACCCTATTATTTGGTGGATGGACAATTCCCATTTCGGTGAATGGGAGATGATAACCAATAAGAGGAGGCTCTGATGGAGTACATGGTTCATTTGCAATGGGCTCAATAACATCCTCTTCTTCCAATTCTGATTCTATTTCCTTGGTCATTTTTCTTCCTCTAATATTTATGTGGATTCTTCCTCCTGTAACGACTTTTTTTGTTCTTCTTCTATGTTCTTTCTTTCCTCTTCTACTTTCCTTCTTCCCTCCTCTATTTCCTGCTTCTGTCTAAGAAGATCATCATGCTTCTTCTTCTCTTATTCTTATTTCTATAAGTGCTCATTCTCTCTCCTATGCTCATCTTCTTTCTGCTTCTTTGCCTCTAATCTTATTTTCTCCTCCTCCATTTTCCATTTCTATTGTTCTGCTTCAATAGCACCCTTTCTCATCGGATTAACTTTAAAATTTCTGTTGGTTTCTGCCACTGAATGACGTTTAATCCTCTTCCTAGGTGCTACAGTTTCCACTTGATAAGTTTCTATTTGTTGTACCTCCTTCATCTGTACTTCTTGAAGTTGTCAAACCTGGGAGGGACCTACCTCATGTTCTTGGCGATCCTTTCTTAGTGCATTGTACCAAATATTAATATTTTGATCCTTTGAAATAGTCATTGGTACTTATGCCTAGGTGTATTGTATCTTGTCACAATGTTGCATGCACACCTTTCTAGGATCATACTTGTGAAAACTCCTACTTATTAAATGGAGGCACTTCATCTCTTCAATTTTAGCTTCAATCGCCTTAAGTCTCTTTATCTGATAGAGTCCAATCCAGAAAGGGAGAGTGGGCTAGGGAGCCTTTTTCCTCTTGTGGATTTATGCAAACAATAGATTGTTTAGCTGATAGTCTACTTCTTGTAGGACCACCTTGTTGGTCACATACCTTGGCATAAATGAGGTGTTGTCTGGCACCCAAAGCATCTAATGTATGTGTCATGTGTTGAGGCAAACCAATCTGCAATGTCATATAGTGCCTCCTTAACCTGATCAGTCATACAAGGGGGATCAATCTCAAAGATCATTACATAAAGAAAGGAAAATAATTGCTCTGCTAGATGATCATAAAATTATTAGAAATTGGTCTTTAACAGTATTCTACAATGCCAATAGACTGGTATATTTTCTCGTGGGTTCCGTTTCCCTTTCATCCCAGTGAATGCATACTCAATGCAAATCCTATCTAGGCATAAAGTGCAACCACAACCTTGTACAATTTTTTACTACTCTACTTGACACAAAACACCATAATACCACTTCTTTGAATCACATCTAAGAAAATATTTATTGAAGGCACAAAGATATGTACTATAAGGCATGGAATTTGACAGATATGATTCCTCTAACCAATTTTCAATATGTTCATAAAAATAACCAGCTTGAACATATTGTGAAAACAAGTTAACAATAGACATATATACATCATACACAAGATCAATATAACACTGTGACTCACATGCATATTAGAAATAATCTGTGTTGATGTGTGGGTGAAGATTTTCAATGGATGAAGAAATCGGGGAATTAGATCACAAGATTCAACAATCATTAAGATGAGTCTTTTTTCAGATTCCAGATCAAAAATTTGCAAGAGGAATGATATGTTAGTTGGAGCTTGGGTGTTTGATCAAAATTTTGACCAGTGGTTTGTTCGAACAACACTTATTGATGTACTCATCACAAGCCAAACAAGAATTGGTATATTCACAAAATTCATGGAATGCTTTCTTTTCATCTAATATATATTTAATACTGCAACAAAAATCATCAATGATTAATATTTCATCTTCTTGAAAGCCTTGATTTCCTTGTGTCAATTTGAAATCAAATTCATTACACAAATCTTGATACGAGGCGTGATATATTGTAGTGGATATTTCTCAAATAAATTCTTCATTTATCAGTTCAAACTCCATTTGAAAATTCCACAAACCAAAATCTTCCTGCGCAAATAAAAATTCATCCATAAAACTTGGACAATCATCACCATGTAATTCAAAAGAAAAAGGGTGATTAGGAAAATGTTTGTCCAAGGACTTGACTCGATTAATGGGTTCAATATTTACAAGCTGGTTATCAAGATCTGGGGATGCATGATTGATAAAACAAGAAGAATCATCAACTTGACCCAAAGAAGAGAGGAAGAATGATTCTTCATCAACAAATTATTCATAATCAAGAACAGTTCCTGGATGAGATTTATGTCTTTGATTTTTCGGTTTTCTAATCTAAATAGGATCAACACATGGAAAATCAAAAGGAGGGGGATAAGGAACAAAAGGAACATTTAATTCCTCCTTGGGGCATGGAAATTACTCTTGAACAGATTCACGTGAAGGATCTGATTCATAAGTTTTTTTTTAAATCCTGACCAAGGATCAAAATTTCTCATCCAAGGATTCCCAATCCACATTTTCATCTAGAAAATCATAACTAAGGTGAAGGAACCTATCATAAAAACAAGAAATTCATTATGTTCCATCCTAAGCTAATTGATTTCATTAAGAACATATTAATAGTCATATTTTTCAAAAACACATCGAAACTCATTAACCAATTTCTTCAAAGAAAATATAGAAGAAATATGTAAAGAATAAAACCACTACTTGGCACAACCATCCAATGTAAGGGTAAACAACCTCAAGAGAATATCTTCAAAATAAGCTCCTCTTGAAAAAAATTATTGAATAAATTCAATAACATAATAAAGTATGGTTGTTGTACCCTTTCCATCAAGCTTTAAATGTGACAAGTTAAATAAAAAATCCACGATGATCAAAAGATATAAAGCTTTTGAAAAACACCTCAAGATTATGATTTGGGATGAAGCCATTTTAGATAAAAGATTCAAATAGACTTTCTGGGCTCACCCTATCATCTGGCTTTCCCTCTAGTGCCTAGATGTTGACAGTGTTGGATGTCGCTAACATAGAGGGGTATTCCCTGATGTAAAGTCCCAACTAGACCTCACACCAATTGGAGTAGGAGTGCCATCCAGTTATATGGTCCGACCACCAATTGTAAGTGATTTTAGAGGTGTGTCTTGGCCACAACACATACACAAGAGATCATAAGCACAACTTTGGGGTGGAAAGTATGTAATCTTTGTGTAACACCGAGTGTAGATTGTAAAGGGAGCTTGCACGAACAAGAGAGAAAACGAGCCTCTAATTAGGAGAGTAATAGTATTCTCCTAAGAGAGACACACAAGCAAAGATGAAATACTTTTTGATTAACCTGCAAATTAGTTCACAAGATAAATAACAATCATTAAAGCATAAAAAAAATACCCATTCAATAAGATCTATATCTAAAGAAACAAATTAGTTCATTATCTTTAGTATGTATTACTTTGACATATACCACAAACATATAAATAATAGTCTTACTACATTTACGATACATGCATGAAATAGTATTGGCTAGAAGAGCTTCGAATGATTAATGAAGTATTCCAAGTACAATGTTACATTGATGGAACACTAGCTTCATCAGTGAACATGAAGCTACAACTTTCCTCTCTAAATAATGATTCTCACTCATATGCACCATTACAGAAACCAAGACCAAAAATCTAAAAGTCCAAGACCTTTGCTTGAGTTATGAGGACCTATTTATAACAAATGACAATGAGTCTTGAGTTTCCTAATGACCTTAAACTTCTATGACCTATGGGATTCCATATAACCTTTAAGATTCTACATATAACTCTTGACATCCCACATGTGTCTCTTGGACTTATTTGCATTGGATTCATTATTTACAAAAGACAAATTACATATAAGATAGTGGCTATAAAAAACAAAACTACATAAGACAAAATTTCCTCATACGGGAGAAAGAGACAAATCAATAGCTTCGACATGGAGTTCATTTGTGATGTATGAATGCTATGCTTTGAAATCTGTTGCGATGACTTTGAATCGGATTGACAACTCTAAAACATATCACATCTTGACCTCCAATGCCTCTAACAATGTGGATTTGAAGCTGCATTTCACACTATTCCACAACCAAGATAACTTTGTATGGACTCTGGCTAGTGCAATTGCATATTGTAGAATACTGTTGTTAGTAACCTCCAAGCTTTCCTGACCTATTTCTTCCTTGATTTTCTCAATGAACTGCTTGATCTCCCACATGATGACATCCTTTCCTCTTATCTCTCCAATTGCACCCTTATAAGGCATTCCATGTTTTTGTATCATGGACTCCAAATCACTATGCAATTGACCCTACATAGATATGGTGTTGGTCGCTTGATCACGAAGACGAGTGTACTTCTAAATATGGAGTCTTATTTATACTCTGTCCATCTTGGCAAAAATTCCATCCTTCGTGGTCAACCACTTTGGAACATCTGGATATTTGACACCCCACTCTTGTATCAATTATATTGTTCTATTTGAAAGATTTAGGAGCTTAAATAAGTATTGATATTTCTTTTGTATCTCAACTAGGGGTAACACTAGATTGTGTAAGAGAATAATCTCGTTATATAATTGTTTCATAGTGTCTTCCATTGGCCTCAACTCCCCAATTATGGTCGAATAGAACTCCACTGTATTGATACTTTTGGAAGACAACCATTGAGTCTCAGTAGTGAGCTAATCTACTTGTCGCTTCGTTGCAGCTAACTCTTTTCTCGACCTTACATTCTCACTCATAAGATATTATGAGTTATCTCATGCTGTGGTAGAAAAATAAAAATTGGGTGCCATGAATGCTCGAGGCTTTCTCCTGGTTTTAGCTTCTATGACCTTTTTTGTGGATATGGAGACTAGATATTTAGGATCATTTGGGAAGTACCTTATCCTTTCTTGCACAATTCTCTTCTTCAACTAGTCGAAGGTAACATTGCATATGCCCATGACACTGCCATCTGGTGAAGGGATAATTCCCATTTTGGTGAATCAAAGATGACCACCAATAAGAGGATGCTTTGATGGAGTACATGGTTCATCTGTAATAGGCTCAATAAAATCCTCTTCTTCTAATTCTGCTTCCATTTCCTGGTTCATATGTTCTTCCTCCAACATCTTTGCGACTTCTTCCTCCTGTAACCGCTTATGCTCTTCTTCTTCTATGTTAGTCCTTTCATATTTTGCTTTCCTTATTTCCTCCTCTGCTTCCTTCTTTTGTCTAAGAAGATCATCCTGGTTCTTCTTTTCTTCTTATTATTTCTATAAGTTCTCCTTCTCTCTCCTGCACTCCTCTTCTTGCTGCTTCTTTTCCTCTAATATTTTTTACTCCTCCTCCCTTTTCCTTTTTTATTGTTCTACCTCAATGGAACCCTTGCTCATGGGACCATATTTAAATTTTCTATTGGTTTCTACCACTGGATCATTTTTAATCCTCTTCTTAGGTATCATGGTGTCCGCTTGAGCAATTGTTATTTGTTGTACCTCCTCCATCTCTAATTCTAGAATCTTTCGAACGTGGGAGGGATCTACCTCATGTTTTGGGTGATCCCTTCTCAGTGCATTGTTCCAATTCTTAATCTTTTCATCCTTTGAAATAGTCATTGGTATGTATGCCCAAGTTTACTATATCCTATCACAGTGTTTCCTACACACCTTTCTAGGATCATATATGTGAAAACTCCTGGATCCAAAGGAACTTCATCTCTTTAATTTTAGATTTTGTCACCTTGAGGCTCTTTAACTCATAGAGTCCAATATGCAAAGGGAGAGTGGGCCAAGGATATTTTTTCTTCTTGTGGATTTGTGCAGACAATCCATCTTTTAGCTAATAGGATACTTCTTGCAGGACCACCTTTTGGTCACATACCTTGGAATAACATGAGGGGTTGTCTGGCACCTGAAGCCATTAGGGGAATTTTGAGGTCTAAATGGGCCTCCTAAGGAAATTATAAAATAATAGTGGAAATAATAAAATAATATTAGATTACATCATCAAATTTTAGAGGGAAAAAAGAAAAACCTATTTTTTCAACTCATATTTTCAACTTATCTCCCAATGGGTTTACTAAAATTTCAAGAGGAAACACTCATTATATGCATAATTTGATTTCTCATTCAAGAAGTACCCATGTTTCATACTTTCGATGGACCCTGCTACATGAAAAATGAAAAATACAGGAAAAAAACATGATTGCAATCATGTTTTTTCATGTATTTCTCATTTTTCGTGTAGCAGGGTTCATCGAAAGTATGCAACATGGGTACTCCTTGGATGAGGAATTAAATTTTTCATCCAATGAGTACTCCCACTCGAAATTTGAGTAAAACCTTAGGGAGATAATTTTAAAATATGAGTTGAAAAAAGTAGTTTTATTATTTTATTACTTTTTAATATTTTTACTTTTTTACTCCAAAAATGGTGAATCATCCCCCATGGTTGAAATCATCATCTTGAATCCTATTGGTTCTTGTAAAGTTTATTTTGGTTGTACATTTTTCTTAGGAGGCCCATTTTAGACCTCAAAATTTCCCTAATGATCTAATGGTTGTGCCGTGTGTTGAGGCAAACCAATTTGCAATGTCATGCATGCCTCCACCTAAGCGGTCATGCAAGGGGGATAAACCTCAAAGATAACTTGATAAATAATGACAAAGAAATGATCTTCTAGTTGATCATAAACTACTCAGAAACTGGTCTATGATAGTACTCTGCAATGCCAATAGACAAGTAGATTTTCTCGTGGGATCAAGTTCCATTTCATCCTAGTGAATGCATACTAAGTGCAAATCCCATCTAGCAGATAAATTGACATGTATAATTTTGGTGCTTTCTTTGCTTGTAGAGCTGCTTTGTCCCACCTTACATGACGTTGTAATTCATAAAAAAGGATATATGCCCAATTGAATATTTTACCTCTTGTGACAACCAAATTGAGAAGAAAAATCCAATTCTCCTCAAAGACTTCTGCATTTTTCCGACCATGAAACCTATAGAACATAGCCATGAGATACTAATAGACCTTTCTAAGAGTTCTTGTTGGGTATATTGCACTTGGTTTGTGACAGAATCGAGTAGGTTCTTGGCACCAAGACTTAATGATCTTCTTAGTATTAAGAGTTGCCCATGTTGCATAAAACTGAGTATTTGTATACTCATTAGGCCTTACCATATTATAATAAGAATGCATGTCATGAGGATGGTAAGTGTCAATATCACTACTTATTTCACTTCGTAGGACCAATTTTGTGTTATCCATGTGATAGGATCCATTCAATGGCCTCTGCACAAGGCATCACCGAGAATCTGCATGCAATCTTGTGTATCCTAGACTGCTCAATGTTGATGTATACTTCCCTGTCCTCTAGATTCTTAGGGAATTTCTCTTCCATGAAACTATCCTTAATGTCCTTCCTTGAGACCTTACCTAATTTGTCTATAAAGGATTATGTATATGTAAGAATAGACATTGTAGGATTGGCAATCTCCAATGCCTCCTCAATACTTGATTTTGAGGTTTCCTTTGAGACAAATCAATGGATGGTTGGAGGAATTGTTCCAACAAATGATGAGAGAGTAATAGAGCTTGTACCTAGAAATCCTACATGTGGAGATGCACTCATGGTGAACAAGTATTAGTTTCAAGAAATTCCCTATCTAATATATGCAAAACAATTCAAAGACAATGATAGAGGAAAGATCAGATCTAGTTGAGAGCATAAGCCTATCACAAGTGAGAGAGGGTGTTAACTAGCCATAGGGAGTGAAAACTACATCAAGACAAGAGGAGGGCATTTATTGGAACAACAGTGGTAAGTCAGGGCCTACTTGAGACTTAAGGGTGCACTATGCACTCAAAGAGAGAAAAAGAGAGGTTTGAAGGGCACACGACATAGTCATAAGGAACAAGGAAGGGTTCCTAAGACTTGATAGTTCGTTATGTGCTCAAGGAGAGCCAATGAGGGCACATGGTGCACAAACACTGAACAAGATGGCATGATGTTTCTTGTTGATGCGCTATGCACTCAAGAGGGAAGCCTCTCCTTGATAGGGCACCATTTTCAAGAAAAAAGGGGGCTAGTTTCTCCAGAGTACGCTTTGAAGGAAAGTTGGCCTTCTAGGCACAATTTTTAGAGACAAAAGGACCTTTTTTTTCCAGAAGTGCACTCTTCATAGTGATGGGTTGAAAATTAATAAGTAAGGATCAACAACAATCTTAAGACACGATGAAAATGAGAGGAAGGGTTTGCAAGTGTTTATAGGTTTCATCTCAATCATGACTGGAATGTGAAAGGTCATGGAATGCGAAGAGTCATAAGAAATTCCACTTGCAACAACAAGATGAAATTTTTCATAGGAAGTATGGATGAAAACGCCACTAAACAAGTGAAAATAAATTGAAACGAAAACAAGGAGAAAATCATCGCCACAAGATCTAACAAAATAAATGAAGAAAGACAATATGAAAAGCTTACTTGAAAACAAGATCAAAGAGGATCCCCTTAATGTAAATAAGTGCATTCACTCCATAATGAGGAATGATTATGAGAATGAATGATAGACTGGGTTGTTTATAAACAAAGTCTACATGCAAAATAGGTTCATGCATGCCTACCACTTGTCGATCAATGAGGAGTTAGTTAATTAAAGTGGAGTAGCATCCTATTTTCTAGTAACGTACTCACCATGCAAGAATGGGAAGAGGGCACAGTTCTAGACAATATCGAGTGCGCTCAACTAGGACCACTAATGCACAATCATTAAGATGGAGTGTGCTCAACTAGGGTGCAATTGAGGACAACAAGGAGTGCGCTCCACACTGAGAGTCAAGAGTGCACTCCAGTATGAGCTAAGAATGTGATTTTCTTGGAGGAGGGCACAATCCCAACCAATAGTGTACCTTTATGAGTGCTAATCTAGGAAAGTTCACTTTTCTCTTAGAGAAAATCTAATCTTTCTTGCTTTTGTGTGTGATTCATGTCGTGTGAAAAGCTAGTTACTAAGTCAAGAAAAGCTATCACTCTTCCTAGATTTATAAAATGACACAAGTGCTTATAAATATAAGATAACGACACTTAGAAAACAATGACTTATGAGGAAAAATGACTCTTAGAAACATTGCAAGTATAGTCGACACTTAGAAAACATGAGAAAAATAACAAGACGATGCAATATGGATTGAAACAACAATTCACGTAGGCTCTGAAATTGGATTAGGTGAAAATTTTGGAAGGTCATTATCACAACGACAACAAGTACCTATAGTGGAAAGTTTCCTTGATGACACCTTAGTCCCTACTGAGTTAGTAGTTCCTTGAATTAGTGTTTTGGAAATGACACTTGGATCCTTGAATTGATGTCTTGTTGATGACACATTAATCCTTGAAATGGTTTCTTGACACTTGGATGTTGGATACCTTGGGAGTTTTGGCCTTAATGGTATCTAGCATTGGATATGTTGTTGTACTCTTCTTAGAACACTTCAAATTGAGGTTATCCTTGTACTACTTGAACAATTATGAATACCTCCCTAGTTAAGAGGGAGTGTTGAGAAATGTAACTAGTATCAGTCTTCACAATTTTTGTCTAGCTCATGACATGATATAATTTATATGTATTTGTAAAAATAAGAAAAGAAAAATCATTGCAAACATCAAAGAAAAACATTTTTTTTACCATGGGTTTCGTGCTAGTAGGTAAAATCACCCATTAAGTAATTCTACGGATGAGTCATGAGTCATTGTTCTTGTCATTATGTTCTAGACCCTTATTGGGATTTTTGTACTAAATAAATAAAATTATTTTGATGTAATTTGGTCATCTACACCTCCACCATCAAGTCGGCTTGCCCATACTTCATGCCAAGCTTAATGAAGATATTCAACCTCATTAGTAGACTATATATAGGCAACACCTTCAACCTATTGTGAAATCAGTCAATAAAGTTTGATATGAAGAAAGATAGAAAATAAAAGAAGAGAAAGTCTAGAGGAAACAAGGAGACAAAAGGAGACTCGTAGAAATATGAAGTTTGCATCCATCTCTCTCACATGTGCGGGTATTTTCTAGGGTTATTGCAACTATAATAAAGGTCGAGTTCAAGAGATTTGACCTATAATCACAAGTGAAGAAAGGAAGTGAGAAAAAGTATAGAAGAAAGGTCTATCCCATTGCAAGTAGAAGATAAACCCTATCGACGAAGGAAGGAAAAATTATTAAGCAAGAAAAACGAAAAATATTCCTATTTTTGTCACACGTACGAGAAATTAGGGTTACTGCAGGTCCAAGCTATTATAGGTTGTTATTTCATAATTTTCAAAGAGGTTTGAGACCCTTGTTGATTCGTTTTGAAAGAGTTGACTTATGTTGACTTTTGGAGAAATTGGCTAGAGTTTGACATGTTAAAATTGGAAACTAGGGGAAAATTACAATTTGGATAGATCATTTGATGTATATTATGATTTCATTGAATTCCTCTTTTGAGAGGACCAAAATCGACCTAAATATCATCAAATTTGGACAAGGGAAAGTGTTTTTTGAATTATAAGCCCGCATGTGCATATTTGATCAGGTCAACCCTAGATCAAATAGGACGCCCTTGGAAGGATATAAATACAAGTGACCTCAACCTCATTTGGACATCATCATGAGACATTCTTCTATTCTCTTCTTTCTTTTGGCTCACATAGGTATGAGCCTCGTCCATCGAGAATTGGTTCGCGTGAAGGAGAAATTGTAGGGTCTGAAGCTTTCATTCCCATTTTAGGGTTTTGGAGCCTTAATCGCAAGCATGAAACAAAGAGATATTGACTGCAATCGCTCATTGGTAGGCTCATATATGCAACCAAAGGCTTTCATCTGCACACACATCTAATCTTCCATGTCACTGGAAACTAGGGTTTTGGGTTACATTCTTTGGCTTGAAAAAGGATACTTTCGGTTGCAGTTGCTAGCTTATAGGATAAAGGGAGAGACTCTAACCTTTCAATCACACACATGACTCCTCCTCTATGTGACTGGGACCTAAAGGTTGAAATTTCAGTTGTCTAAAGTTTTCGCTCATTGACCGTAGTGTTCGAGAGTTGACCACAAATAATGACAGTTCATTACAGGCTTTTGAATCAAGGTCTTGAGTATGAGCATGGTTGGGTTCATCTCATGGATGTTTTTAGTTGATTTTTCTAATGAGGTTTATGGCTAAATATATGGGTCATTGTACTCTCTTTTTCTAAATAATTCAATGACAATCTAATAGGAAGAAGAATTTGAAAGGGTTTTCCCCATGGTGGGTTTTTCCCTGGTCTTCATCCAATCTTGATGTCTCTATGTGCGAATGCTTTTATTCTATTGTTCCTTTATGTTCAACTACATTTATGATGATGATATTTTTATTTCTACATAGTTGCATATGTTTATGAATATTGATGTAAATCTGAATAATGTTATGATGTTATGGGGTGAATTTAATGTGTTAATGAAGAAATTCAATTATCAAAGCAAAGAACAATATAACCCTAGGAAAAATTAACATGGAATTAGAGATGGGCTAAAGAAAAGTCATGGAGATCACCCCTATGATGACACCATTGAAGGATGCAAGAGAGTATGGAAGAGACCTAAAATAATTCTCGGGTTTAAAGGAAACCCTAGGCAATTTCATTATTAGGGTTTGATGGATACTATGAGGTTAGGGTTTGAGAGAAACCCTAATTTATGGCAAAGATTTGAGATATGAAATCTAGAAACCCTAGCATGGTCGATGTGAATATGTTCAAGCACTTGTGTTAGATTTTATGAAGCCCTATATGGGATAATATTTATTAGGCCTGGTTGCTGATAATGTTGGTTGAAATCTTGAAGGCTAGTCTAAAACGGAGATGATCAGCTTTCATTCAAGATAAGTACTTTTCGATTTATGATGCTCCTTTATGTCTCTAATTTTGTTTAGAATTATTGGTATTATTATTGTTTTAATTATTACTTATCCTTCTTGCATGTATAGTGAGTATTTGGATACCTCTAACTCCTTAATCAAATATGATAAGTGGATCCTTCTTGAGGATCACCTAAGATGAAGGAAATATGACTAGTGCAAGAAGATAAGAACTAGCGTTGGAAAAGGTAAAGAGGCACTTGATGAAAGGGTGACAAAGTGCTATAGCTACCGATGTAAAATAAGAAGGTGCACATGTATCTAAACGTTGCAAGGTATGATGAGAATGTCTCCTTCACAAACGGGTAATGTATGCATATGAGAGGAAGTTTGATGCATGATACCTATGATGAAATGATGCACTTGGTAGTGAACAAGTATCTTACCTTTTAGACATGATGAACTTATTGATTCTATTTAGCTACCTAATATTGATCTTTGATATATTTATATAGTTGATGTTTGGCTAACATTTATCATTTTGGATATCTTGATCCCATAAAGAAGGCTAACACCTTGATTCTAATAGATGGTAACTTGATAATATTGATAATGTTTGTGATAAGCATGGTATCCATGATGATAGAAGTGTAACAATGATATTGATCTTCATGATATTCTTGTTGACTATAGTTAATTTTTGATGGCATATGATAAAATTGAATGATCTGACTTGGTGAAAGTAATATTGTGTTCATGATATTTGAAGTAACACCTGTCAGCTACCCTAATCATATGAATCTATCCATTGATGAAAATTTGACGTCATGTCCATGATAAATATGTGATATAAGATGAATTTATGATCTAATAGATTTGTTGATGCATGACAATATTATAGACAGGTTGATGACTGGAATTAACATGACTAAAGTGGCTTCCCATTTAGAGGGAGAATCTCTCCAAACATACTTACTCCTATTATCATTTGCATTATATGTATAGAAGATTCTTTATTGTTGAAGTAATATTTATGGACATGAATAAACAAATATATGATATTATTGGTCTGTAGCAAAGTTTTGTTCTAAGAGGAAAGATTTTTCCTTACTCTAAACATCATCCACATGGAAGAAAGCCTAAGCATGCAACTTTAGCCTCTTAACCACACGAAAGAAGGCCTATGGGTGCGGTTATGCCTATAGGACACAAAAGTGAAGTTTTGTGCATCAAATTATAAGTCAACTTGAAGGATGTCAGTCCTACAAACATGGAGCAGACAACTGAAATTTCTATGAGCAAGGAAGTTTGAATTTTTGACTTACTATAATATGAATATGTTGACTAAACTTGTGTTTGAAAGTGACAAAAATATGGATATTCATATGTTATTTTGATTTGATCATTGACGTCAGTGTATGACAATATTTAATAGCAGTTGCAAGGGTTTGACTAGATTTGGTTGATTGATATAAATAAGTAGTGTTTAGATTTTTTAAATGATGCTTGATAATTATTTAGAACTTTTACTTGATGTCAAGTTATGTTTTTGGCTATAGTGTTTTGGGCTATAGATCTCACTATGATAGCAAATTTTGGGTACTAGTCTGATGTCTAATGATTTGATTTGAAAACTGATGATTTTCCATGATAACAATGCTATATGGGCATAGTGAATTTCAGTGAATTATATTGGTACTCAATAGATATTTTGTGTTGACATCATTACCTTTGACACATTGGTTGAAGTATAAACATTTGTGATTCAATATGAAGTAATATCATAATAAATAGATGGAACCTACATGACTTATCCATGGTGTATGCATCTAGTGACAAAAATGATCTATATTATGATCATGAGGATGACTTGATGAAGTTTGGTTCGATATTTTTTGGTAAATGGAAACTTGTTGGCATGATAAAATATGAGAACTCTACCTGTAATCCGGTCTAAAGAACTTGTTACAATGATATGGATGATTTTTTATATTAGTTTTGATTTGGCATCTAAAGGTTCTTATATGTCCACATTGACGGTTATCTGGTGAAGCCAGGATCATGTGTCAATCGAAACCTCTACAGTGGTCTAAGGTATGGCTTTTATTTTTTGTTTTATATACTGATGGTGTATTCTTGACAGGTGATGAGCCTCTGATGATCAAAGTAAGAGGGAGATGGCCTCTAAAGTTCGAAATGAAGAATCATGGCATGATGAATTAATTTATGATGTTTGGAAAATAAAATCTATATCATGAAGCTATTGAAGAATTTTTAGAAAGTGGAAATGCAAATCCTTGGACTCTCCCATTGAATTTAAAGAAATTGTGAAAAGATATTATTGAACTAAACTTGGAAATCAACAGTTGATTGAAGCATTGATATATATATATATATATATGTGTGTGTGTGTGTGTGTGTATGTTGTGCACAAAACCTAAGTGAATTCATAATTGAGCCTCTTCATCCGCATTGAGTTGTCATCGAGCTCACTTCAAGATATTTGCATGGCATGATCTATCTTTGGTTTAAAACATTCTTCCTGTGATATGTGACTGTATGGACTACTGATGTTGTTTGGGATCATTGTTCATGAGATAAGCACATTTGGGTTCTTCCTTAGTATGAGATATGCCATGATGTTTTGGATGAGAGTTTTGTAGCTTTAAGCATGACCAAGGTTGAGTAAGATGTTTCTAGCATGTATAACTATGAGGCAGGATGAAGAATCGCTTTGAAGAGTCATTTGAGCAGGTTATGGATATGACATGGATACATTGCAATGACAAAGAATGGGAACCAATTGGAAAAGAATCTTGTATACAGCTGGGACTGAGATGCCTCCATATATTGAGACAATGTTGCTCTATGGGACAAGCTTAGGATTGTGGTTGTTGCCTCCATGAGAGGGAGGATGAATATGGTATCCTTTTTGTGATATATATATATTATATATATATATATATATTTATATATATATTATTATTATAATATATATTAATATATATTTTATTTATATGATTTTATTTGATTTCTGTATGAACGGGAGACAACTACTATTAAGACATGATGACTACCACATATGAGTACGATGATATGTTGTTGATCAAGGACACTAGGCCAGCTCTTCCCCCTTGTTTAAGATCCTATGGTGTTGAGTTGAGATGGAGGGATCATGGGTTAAGGGATCTCTAGATAGTAGGGTCATAGATGTTGCTCCCCTATCTGTTTCCCACAGGGTTGGAGATGTTTCTCCCCTATCTTGGTATTTTTAGAGTATACCCTAGTTGGGATCATACCCACAAGCTGAGATTGTTGGGATTGTCTCTCCCTGTCTGGCTAACGGGTTGAGGAGGCTTGGGGCATTTGATCCTTACCTTTTGGTAAGTTCGGTAGCTAGCCCAAGCTTAGATTATGATGTAGGTGTTCTACCACATGAATCTTGAGGGTAATTGATAGGAATATTCGCATGCAATAGGATGGGTTGTATGTGCTTCCCAGACCCTGATATCACCTATTGCTCGATATGGGGTTATATATGTTTAGCTCCTGCATGAGATTCTGGGTTGAGACTAAGCTATCCAATGTGGTTTTAGGTTGATTTTTTCTCCCTCATTTTGTTTCGGATTGGGATAGGCTCTCTGATGTTGATGCAGGTCGTAGATTTAGCTCCTTGCTGATGTTTCCCAGGTAGTAGCATTGGGCTCCCCGCCAGAAGTGATTTCGGGTGGTAGAAGTGGCTCCCTGATGGATAGAGGATGGTAGATTGAGCTCCCTTCTGATGTCAAATTAGGGCCAAATTCGCACACACATCACGTCCTCCATGCGACTAGAAACTAGGGTTATGGGTTATAGTCGTTAGTTTGACAAAGGATACTTTCAGCTGAGGTCGCTAGCTTATAGGCTCAAGGGAACAACTTGAACCTCTTAGTCACATGCATGACTCCTCCTCCATGCGATTGGGACCTAAAGGTTGACATTTTAGTTGTTTGAAGTTTTTGCTTATTGACCGTAGTTTTCGAGAGTTGACCATAGTTCATTATAGGCTTCTGAATCAGGGTTTTAAGTATGAGCATGGTTGGGTTCATCTCATGCATGCTATTTAGTAGATTTTGCTAATGAGGTTTATGGCTAAAGATATGGGTCATTGTACACTCTTTTTCTAAATCATTAAATGACAATCTAATAAGAAGAAGAATTTGAAAGGGTTTCCCCATAGTGGGTTTTTCCCTAGTCTTTAGCCAATCTTAGTGTCTTTATGTGTGAATGCTTTTCTTCTATTGTTCCTTTATGTTCTGCTGCATTGATGATGATGATATTTTTCTTTCTACATAGTTGCATATGTTGTTGAATAATGATTGTACACTTGAATAATGTTATGATGTTATGGGATGAATTTAATGTGTTAATGAAGAAATGCAATTACCAAAGCAAAGAACAATATAGCCCAAATAAAAATTAACATGACAAGTATTCTTGGGTGGCTAACTTGGTGGATTGAAGGAGGACTTGTTGTTGCCTAAGGCCCTTGGTTGTATCACTCAAATTGGTTCTAAAGGAAGAGGATAATTTTTGGGTTTTCCCCTAAAAGAGGGGTTTTTCCCTAGCTAAGAGCCTACATACTGTGTCACTTGTTGTCTTGATCTTCATGATTTTGGTTTTGGTAGTTTCTTGATGATAAATGATATAAAAGAAGACATAAAAGAAGATGATAAGAATTCAAATACATCACAAGTAATTATTAAGATAAGGAAATATTTTTGCCTTTATGATTTTATAACAAATCACACTAGTCGCATACTCCTTAAGACCAATCTCTTCCAAAAACAAGGTAATTTTGGATTTTCAAACACCTGAATTTGAGGCTCCATCCATTTTGTTTTTATCTCTTAATCATGTTGAGGAAATTTATAAAGAACCATTGGAAATATAGTGAAACCAAAATAAATCTGAAGAACTTGAATCTGGGTTTTATAAACCCTTTCTTTTCTATTCCTATGTATGCGCAAAGCCTTTTATAACCTTAGACCTACTCTGATACCATGTAAAAAAATTAATAATGTTGTGGTTACTAGTTATTATTCACTTATGTTAAATAGCTTATTTGTCTTTTGCAATTTATATGTGACAAATAATGAATAAAACACTATTGCAACTTCACAAAAAATAAATCACAGGATTTGAGAGAATTGTGCACACACACAAAATAATAGACATCGATATTGTAATAGCCCTCATAAAAATTCCATGTATTAAAAGTTAATAAAGGCAAAATAATAACCACGGTTGATGGGAAACTTATTCCAAGTTGAACGTTCGGAAAAATATCCTAGTGGGTGTTCATTGGTTTATGATGGCTAAGGCAATGGCAATGACTAAGGCATCAGAAAGGCAAAGTGGCATCAATTAGCATTTATTTATGAAAATAAAGGAAATTAGGAGAAAAGGAAGGTAAAAGGTCACAGGTTTCATGTGAGGAGGAAAATTAAGGAAAATAATGGAAAATGAAGAAAATAGAGACATAATTGATTAAAAAAAAAGGATTTTGAGGATTAAGTGGTACATTTTGTCAGTTTAGATTTGGAGCTCTCTCATTACTCTCTCTCTCTCTCTTGGACACGATTTTGTTGGATCACTTTGGCATTGGATTAAGAAAGGAAAATGAGGCAAGAGGAAGGAAGGAGCAAGAAAGGAAGAGCAGGATCAAGAAACTACAACATGATTCTTGGCAGGTGCCAATTTGCATGTGCGTTTTCCTTGCTAGATTTGGCATGCATGATATTGCATGTGGTTCTTTGTTGTTATGGAATGGGTTTTTCTAGGTATGACAGTGTTTTCATCCTAGCCTTTCCATTTTCAAATAACCATGGAGTAATGGGGTTCTCATGTTTTGGTTGAGCTAGATTTTTGGATGAATTCGAAGTTGAATGAAGTGGATCTTTGAATAATATAACACATGGCTTGGTAACCCCTGAACCGAATTGTGGGTTGTGGTAAAGCCAAATTTTGTGTTGCCTTGATAGTCCTAGGAATCCTTTACCGGCGAATGGCGGGATATACAGTAAATCCTAAATGTGGGCACTCTCCATTAGGCCTAGTAATCCTAGGATGGGATATGCAATAAAGCTTGAAAAGTGGATCTCGGTTTAGGGCCTATTGATCTGGTGTGGATTACGGTAAAACCTGAGAGACTAGGAAATAGGAAAATTCCTCATGTTGTAGGTGGATAAATCCAGTGGCATCCATGTTTTTTTTTACCTAGGGATCTGGTGGAGATCATGGTAAATCTTGTTATTACATGTTTATTATTTTGGCCTAGTTACTCGGTTCGAATTGTGGTAAGCATGCTTTCTATTGATGAGAGTGAGGTGGTTTAGCCTCAAGATGCCCTATTTGGTTCTTTTAGTTTGAGTCCCACATTAATGCTTGGAATATGGCACGGGGGTGAATGGTTGAAGAGAGAGTTGGCTCTCGGGTGGAACGTGGTAGTCCATCCCTGGTTGGATTTTGCATCATTAATATGAGGTTATTTATCCTTGTTAATTAATGAGTATTATCCTGGTTTATATGTGTATTCTATGGCTGATGTATCCTTGGTATTTCTGTTGTGATTATGCTAGCTACAAGCATGTATTATGACAAGGACGATGTATGGATCTCCTCACGTTTTGATTTGTAAGTGAATGAGCAATGTATCTATGACCTTATAGATGATAACACAACTAATAATATAAGTGAACAATGTGTCTTAGTGATTCTCAGATAAGTATGAGACCCCTATGCTCAACTATGTTGTTTAGACCTGTAGATTACATATTTGTGACATGTTTGACGAAATGCCTGTCATGGCTAGTAGGGGTCCAGTCTAGAGCTTGTAATTCTTTTTACAAATACATCATTGTTATGTTGTGTACATTCATTTCTGAAATTGCCATTGAGTTCTGGGTAATGACCTAGGCCTGAAAAAGTGGCACAAATCATGAAGTCACAAGCATAGGTTTGAGGAGAAAAGTCCCTAGACGCATGCATCTGCATGTTGTGGGAGCATCTAGAGCCTCCTGGACACATTCTTGTCCATGTCAAGGGAGCGTCGAGGGGTTTAATGGTCTAAAACTTTACTTGATCTTAGGGGTTGGTTACCTGAGTGGTTGGGTTGGCTCCTAAGAGTTGTATCGCTGATGTGGAAGGTTTGTGTGGTGTTTTTCCATTGATTCCACTTCCTTAAGGTGACTTAGGAGGTTGAATCCCATTATAGTGGCCTCTCATCGTGCATTTACACTAGTTGGATGATTACTTTAGTATATGTGGGATGAGGGTGTTACAAATATTTTTGGACAAATGTCATTGGAAAAACCCTAGTGTGGGGAAAACCATTTTTGTAGATGAGTAGTTTATTATACTTCAAATTTTTGTAACTAAAAATTATTACAACTATTTGTCGTAAATTAGCAAGCCTCTGAAAAAATATTTTCTTCACTCCTAGTTAATTTGACCTTCTGGAAGCAACTTGTCCTCTTTGATTCAATTCGACCCTCTTGTGGAACCCTAAACTAATCCAGATGTGCATCCCTAGCTTAATCAATCTCTACTCGAAACTCACACTGGATAGAAAATTAACTCAGCCTCCTCTGGAATTTGACTTCCGTTGGCAAACTTGACTTCTCTTATGCAATTCGATCACTCTAGAAAATTATCTCTTGCTTCAAAAACACAACCTCTCTGAACCAACTCACACCACTGGGTAAACTTGGCCTCTACAAATAAATTCAATCTCCCTCTATCACTGAGAAATTGGAAATCGTTGTGAATAAATTTCTCTGGAAACTCGATATTCAATCACTGCTTATCTCAATTGTTGGTGTCCTCCATGCTATCATTGTGCCTTTGTTATCACTGCAACTCTGTCACGTGAATGTGTTCTCCAAATTCCATTCAATATCCTCTTATATTATTTCATTGAGCAATCAATGACAACAATATTTTTAATCAATGGCTAAGATAATATTGACCCCATCAGATGACTTTTCTAGAAGTCACTAGAGGAAAATAAATTTGTCTCAATTAATCATGATTACTTAACCACTTTTCCTAATCTAAACATAGGAAAATAATTAAACTAGCTAATTAATTATAATTAAGACAATTTTACTTAGAAAAATTTTGTGGGTATTGGAGAAAATTAATCCAATTGCGTATCTAGCCTCATAGACACTACCTGAGACTAGAACACATGTATGAGTTACACAAACTAATAGATCATACCTGTCTATGTACTTTTTCTATGACCTCTTCAATGTCTCTGGTACTTGTAGATGGATCTGCCTAATCTTGTCAGTAGATTTATCTACCCTTAAGGAATCCCCTGTGAATTCCTTCCTCACTCCTTATTTCCCATATGCAATATCCAAAGGCAAAGGTGGAAAATATCCAAAACAATTTTCAAATAGAGAATTACCAGTAGAAGTGTGGACTACTATATTATAAATGTGTTATATATATACCAGAGATTCATCACAAGTCTTTAGATGATTTTGATTGTAAACCCTCAAAAGTTTCACCAAATACCTATTGACTACTATGTTCCCATTTTTCTATGTATCGAATGTCGCATACCTCTTCAAATTTGTGTCCATCTTCTCCCACAATGTAATGCAAAATGCATTGAGAAATCTTAGGTCCTTATCTAAAGATATGCTCCTTCGTATCCCAGTAGAAGAATAAGTTTTTTGCTTCTTTCTCATTGATGGTATTTCTATAAGACATGAGAACACACATCTTGTTGAACTTGTCAACTATTATGAATAGGTAGTCATGTCCCTTCCTGGTTTCGATAAAAATCCCACAAATTCCACGAAAATGATTTCCTAAGGACAGGTGGATACAAGAAATTATTGGTATAGACCTTGTTTCTTGTGACTAAGCTTGTTTCGTCATAGCTTAGTACACATACCTTTTCAAGTTGGTCATTGTCTTCCTTACACTAAAATTCCTTGCAACCTTATGGGTGTGATCCTCTTTTCTCACCTTAAGGAACAAATAACTTATCCAACTTGTAAAATAACCCATTCTGGATATGGTAGCCAACTCTATTTTCACCAACATGCACATGACTCTAGCTTTGCAATTATTGAAACCCCTCCTTGAATTCATCATCCTTTGTATATGCTTCTTTGTATGCATAATGGGTGAAAGTCTTCATGTTTATCAAAGTTACCAAAGTTGTGATATTTGATGTGGGTGGCCTTGAAAACATATCGACCAACTTATTTGTGTTTCCCCTCTTGTACTTTATCACCAAAAGAAACTATTATAAAAACCCCATCCACTTGTAATTCTTGGTCTATTGTAGCGTAATATGGGCCTATAAGTATTGTAATTGATGGTAATCTATGTGGATTACTATCTCCTTTCCCATCAAGTAATGTTCCCACTTCACAACTTTCACCAAGGCATATATTACTCCTTATTATATGTAGTGTAGTTGAGAAATGTCCCATAAGATACTTCAAAATGGTACATACAGAACTTCCTCCCTACATCAAGGCCACTCCCATCGCATACCCTCTTTCATATTTCTCCACTTATAAGGGCAAAAACAAGTTCGATAATGCCAGAACCAATGTGTGATTGATTTAACTCCTCAAATTCCTTTTGCTGACCCTTTCCCCACTAGAAGCTCTTACCACTTGCTATTATGGCATGGATTGGTGTTGCTATTATTGAAAATAAGGCTATGAATTTCCTCACGTGTTGTGTTACCCCAAAAAACTCCTAACCATGGAAACATTAGTAGGCAACAACCACATTATCATGGCCTCCATCTTGGAAGGATCTATCCTCAACTCTCCTCCACCAATCACATATCCTAAATACACCAAATATTGTTGTGCAAACTCACACTTCTTGAGATTTTCCAACAATTTGTGCTTCTTCAATGTCTCTAACACCTACATCAAATGTGATATATGCTCCTTCTAGGTATCATTGTATACCAATATATCATCAAATAAACAATAATAAATGAATCTATAAAACGGAACAATATATCATTCATTAACCTCATGAACATAGTTAGTGCATTACAAAATCCAACAACATACCTAACCACTCATACAAACCTTGTCTGGTTCTAAAGGTGGTCTTTCAAGTATCTTTTTCTCTTACTCAAACCTAGTGATACTCCGACTTTAAGTCCAGCTTGGTGAAGTATTTTGCGTGATGCAACTGGTTCAGTAGATCACCTATCCTAGGTGAGAGGTACTTGTTCTTTAGCATGTGTTTTCTTAACAACCATAACCAATACACATCATTCTTTGGAATAAATATGATGGGTGACCCACATAGTGAGGTACTTGGTCGAATGAGACCTTGTTTCATTAGTTGTTGTAACTACTTCCTCACCTTGTTTGCTTCTACATTGGAATACTTGTACAACCCAATGTTTAACAATGGAGAGTCTTAACATAGTTGGATCTCATGCTCCCTTCCCTCTTGAGTGGCATCACCTATCCTATTACACTCCCCTACATGCATTTAAAATGTTAGAACTCTTCTAGTTATTGTTTTTGTTCTTTACTACACTCCTCAAGGGATGACTTAGCTCTCATGGAATCTTCCATGACCTATTTTCTCTTAAAAACAAAAAAACATACATCTTGCTAGAAAAGATAA
This sequence comes from Pinus taeda, assembly GCA_000404065.3. NCBI lineage: Eukaryota > Viridiplantae > Streptophyta > Pinopsida > Pinales > Pinaceae > Pinus > Pinus taeda. The sequence continues at coordinate 112,620 of APFE031373656.1, read as the reverse complement.
ACTTATTGGCTTGGTTAGAACGTACTAGTGAGATCTTTGACTTTCCCTTGTGCACATTGATGATGAAGGATTTTCTATCCTTGATGAGGTGACATTGGTTGGTTCTCTACATGAAGATCACATCTTGCATGTGCATTTTGGGACTCCAAAACATAATTCCACATACATCAAGTGAAACTATATCCAACTCTACTTCTTCAATAAAATGACCACTAATAACAAATTTGATCATACATTGTTTGTTTACCTTTATATTGACCTCTTTGTTGACCCAACCCACTGGATATGGGCTAGGATGGTCAAGTGTCTCCACTCCAACTTTCTTGACTAAATCTATATCAATAAGATTTGCTTGTGATCCTAAGTCGAATAAAGCATCAATTTTCATCTTCTTGACCTCTATCTTTATATGGAAGAGTCTAGTCATTTCCTTCTCTTTTTATTGTTGAAGGCTACTAAAATTCACTCCATTCTACACTGATATACAAAAACTATTCTCATCCACATCATAGATACTTTCCAACTGATTACTGGAATAAGTGGCCATGATATTTTTCTTTTTAGCATATATTTTTTTTTTCTTCAAGTTGAGTTCTAGATGCAAATTCCAACTCTTCTCTTATGAATGATTGCGATTATTACAATGGTTGCAATGATTGTTGGGATATTTGTAATGTTGTGTTATGGATGTTGTATTTTCCCTTTTTCCCCTTTTCACTTCTTCTTCCCCTCCTTATAATATTCCTGGTGCTTCTTTTTCTTTGACCCACTTTATCACCCTTTCTTCTAACCTATGTTCACCAAGTACTATGCTTGTCAAATGCCTCATCTATCGTTTTGGGCTTGAACAACATAACTTCCATAGATGGTTGTGTAGATTCCCTAAATACTTGAGGAGTATGTGTTATGAAACCAACTCAAAAAAAGATAGAAAAGATAGTTGAACGCCTTAGAATTCAGCCTCTTAGAGGGGGAAACCTCCTTTACATTACAAAAATGAACAATTATTGGATGATACAAATGAAAAGGCCTCCTTTATATATATAGGAGTCTAAGGGGTCATAATATAATTAGAGTCGACATAAAAATAATAATGTAAGGGCACAATAATAACAATAGTGGGCTTCAATGGGACACAATAATAACAATATGGGGACTACATGGGCACAACAATATAATAAGGGGGTTGTATTAATAACAATAAGGGGTTACACTAGTAGTATAGGGGCCTAACA
>APFE031373656.1:88938-111343 GCA_000404065.3 Pinus taeda | reverse complement strand
ACATGCCCCTCTCCTTCAAAAAGTGTTGTCCTCAACGCTTGAGTAGTTCTTGATGCTTTTGTATAAAATTATTGTCCTCCCATGTGGAATATTTGGAGGGTAAGTTCTTCCACTGGATGAGATACTTTGAAATTGATCGATTTCTTAGCTGTCAGGTTCTCATTTCTGTGACTGCTCCAGGTTCCAATATGATTTTTCCTTCCTCTTCAAGTTCTGGCAATATTGTTTGAATTAAGATATTCTGCAACTTTTGAATGAGTGGCCACACTTCTCTGTCCTTCTTCCATTCATCCCTTGTCTCATTTATCCAATCTAGTTGGATAAATAGCTTGCTTGAGATGTAGCTGTAAAAATACCATATCACCTACATCAAAAGTTTTTTCACTGCGATGTTGGCCTACCTATTGTTTCATTTGATTCTGCACCAAAGTGGCATTATCCTTTAAAATTTGGAGAACTTGTTGTTGATGGTCGATGTGATCTTTCACTGCTTGAATTGTTTTCTTCTTGATATGTCCTTCTATCTTGAGAGTTTGAGAAGTGGTAATTTCTTCCAATGTTTTACAAGGTATGGTCAGATTCATTTCTTGTTGCTCGATGTGATCTTTCACTTCTTGATATGTCCTTCTATCTTGATAGTTTTAGGAGTGGTAATTCTGGGCAATACATTACATGATATGCTTGGATTCATTTCTTCTTTCTTGATGTGATCTTTCACTTCTTGAACCTTTTTCTTCTTGATATGTCCTTCTATCTTGAGAGCTTTAGGAGTGGTAATTCTTGCTAATTCTTTACAAGATATGGTCGGATTCATATCTTCTTTCTCTGGGGTTGGGTCCTAGCGTATATCCTCTTCTTTTGATATTTCTTGATCCTTTTATTCCTCCTCTTCATACTCTATGTAAAATAGTTTCTTCTCAGCACACTTATGACCTTTAGTGCATTTGCTATCACAATTGTGACAAAGCCCTTTTTCTCTTTTTTCTTCCAATTGTTGTGGTGTAACCCTTGTAGGTTGGGGAAGGCTAGGAGAAGAAACACTTCCATAATTACAGTCGTGAGTGGTGGGATTCCTTTTTTCCATAATTTCTCTTTCAATTTTTCTTGCCCACCTAAATGCCTTCTCCAATGAATCAGGTTCCCAAAGACGAACCTCATGTTGAATGTTATCCTTTAAAGTACCTATGAAGACATCAATCCTTTGCTTCTCTAGAATATCATTTACCCTTATATTCAATTTTTGAAATTCCTCAATGTGCTCTGCCATTGAAAACTTTTGTTAGATATTTATCAGTTGGCTAAAGAAGGTGTTTCTCTTTGTATCCTCATAATGTGCTATCATTTCCTTCGTGAAAATTGACCACGCAGCAGGTTTTTTACGAGAACAAAGCCCTTTATGCCATAAAAATTGATCCGGTTCTAAATATGAAGATGCAATACATACCTTTTGTAATAGTGGTACACCATGTGGATCAAAATATTTCTCCATCTGTCTTATCCAATTTACCGGATCCTTGCCATCAAACTTCCTCATATCACCTTTTCTTGATTTTAGGATCTTGATATTGAAATGACTATAACTTTGTAATGTTGGCTCTTCCAGTTTAGAAATTTCAACCTGTAGTAGCCCTCTGCATCCTCTTTCCAATGCCACTAGTTTGATCAAATTTAGATTCTCTAAGAAAGAGTTGTTCACAATCTCCCAAGATGACCTGATTATATACCTTTTCAAGAGAGTGAAATTGTATGAAGTGCCACATGTTAAAATTTTTACCTTTGGGTCTAAAAAATATAGACAAGAAACTACAGTCTGTCCTCTTTCTGTAAATTCTTACGAAATTACAATATGATGCTCAAAACAAAAGTTATGATGATTTTCCCAAGGTCACCTGTTTGGAATGTAATTCAGGAATCTACAAAAAGACCAACTTCCTCAGATCATAGCTCCGCAAATATAGCGCGAAAAGCTCTGAAATTCGTACCGAAGGGTAAAATCCGCAAGAGTTTTCTCTTCTTATAAACTTCAAATCACACTTCCAAGAACATAGACCCACGTATCAACACACCATGATCAAATAAACCACCCAACCAAGAGATATTCTTCATCAAAGTCAACTACTATCTTCTGCTCCTTTAAGACCCTAGAGAATTCGCATTTCAAAGTAGAGTGATGTCCATTTAATTTCTCTTTAGACTTCCTCCCTCTTCACATTCCTTCTTGCTTCAGAATAAATCAGAAAAGATGTGGTTCAATTTCTTACCAATTGATGTCAAATTTCATTATATTTATAGTCTTCTTGTGGGTTGGGTGTGTCACTTCAAGGCCAACTTGAATGGTTGGCTGACCTAATCATTTGGTGGACTCTAAGACACTTTTTACACAAAAAAAAATTCTATTGTTCTTTTTACAAGAGCCCCAAAGGGTCCAAAACATCTTGACTTTGACTTTGACTCCAAATGAAATCTCTAGCGCACACAATGGGTGCTAGACATATTGAGTATTGACCCAAGTGTTATCACTTAGGATGTCCCTAAGCTCCTGAAGGGATACGGCCGAGGTAACCACAAACCAATCTTTGGACTACAGGTTCTATCCCACCTGCAATCAGAGAGGGCTCTCTCTTAGTGATTTTAGCTTTGTTGATGATGATTTTAGGCTAGTTATTGGGTTCAAGGGGTTTTGTTTGTTTTTGGGTGGAAGGAGGATGTTCTCAAGTAGAGAGGCAATGCATAGTGTGACAAGTCTCAAACCATTGGGCATGGAGTCGTGGAGTAAGACTGCTGGTGCGTTTTCTTAGTCACAAGAGGAAAAAGGGGAAAGGTAGCTGCTCATGAAACAATACTTAAGGTAAATGAAGATGGATTGTAGGCTAAGAAATGAGAGGTAACAAAGAATCTCTCAATCAAGTTAGCAGAAGGAAGATGAATGAGCTCTACCTAGGAGCAGCTAAGAATTCCTAGTTAACAGTCATTCATATGTGAACTAGAGAAAATATGAGCCATAAGGAATTCATATTTATGCCTAAATCAAGAGGAAAACATTAAGAAGCCACAGAAACTAAGCAAAGAGTGTAGGTAAGCAAATTCTAAACCAAACTTTTGTTCTGTGAATTGAGCATATGTGAAATTGAAATAACAGAGGTAAGGAACACTTATTGATTCAGAAAGCGGCACAATATTTCCCTCATTCACTCTTTAGAGACATCAAAAACACATCAAACAGTCCATTCTCCAAGCTTTCAGCAATCTTTGATTAAGTGAAACATATCATGTACAGAGAGAGTCTCTCTTGGAGTGCATTAACCAACCCTCTCACCACCCACCTATTCCATTGTTCAGGGGTGTTTTTATAGTGAAAATATCTAAGAGTATTTATTACAGCTGACCTAAACAGGTCTACGGGAAAAGCTGTTTAAACCTAAACTTGTGCTAAAATTAAATGCAAGTAAATATCTATTGAGTTGCGCTGGAGGCAGCTGAATCAAAATGAGCTAATATGGTGTCCTTGGTGGCTTGATACAATGCTTCGGCAATAACTGTGTTTTGAGCTTTGGTCCACTGATCTCATGTGACTTTGATGCGCAGTAACTGTGATTTGAGAGGCTTTAAATGGCTTTTACTGTTTCTTTGACTTGTTGGGGGCTCTTTAATGTTTTTATCAGCTTTGAGCACTAAGAAAATCTTCGTTGACACACTTCGCCGCAACACTGATACACTTCGCCGCAGTATTGATACACTTCGCCGCAATATTGATACACTCTGACATGAGTTTTGGCTTCTTTCTGCTTCTGATACTCTTTTAACTGCTAAATCGCCCTTTTTCTGCCCTTTTGAGGCAAAAACAACTACTGAAGAAAAATATTCCCAATTTTGGCCTTCCTAAGCTACGATTTCACACTTGTGCACTTTTTTTGGCGGGTGATGTCAGCATGATGTCAGTGGTACGGCAGATGATGTCAGCATATCGGCGATCGGTGATCGGCGTTATACAACGGGGTAACGTGGCAGGGGAAAAACCCTTATCCCCGGACGCATCGATAGGTTTGGAAGTGAACAGACCCGCACACCATAGATCTAGGGCGCGACCAATCGGACGGATGGCAGAACAGAGAAGGCGACAGTAGGATAAGGGACGGGGCCTACATATATATATGGCGTGGATTTACATGAAACGCCGATCGCCGATATTCGATCGGCAACAGACCATCAGCGATGACCATATCGGCAGCGTGCATGCATGCTTTGTTTTGTCATAGCGATACGCCGATCGGCGAAATTGCTGTCGGCCAAACCAATCGGGGGCAGACTTTATGCGTTGTTTTGATACATGACTTCCCTCCCGATTGCGATATCGCATCGAAGGGGGTCCAATAGAACCTTTTTGCAATCGGAGCAAGGCCCAAGGTAAGTGATGAGGATTTTATGATCGGTAGCAGAAATTTTTGATGTTTGAAGGGATTTCAAGGCATGGGAAGGGGTCCGATAGCCCAAAAAAGGATTTTTCATGAATCGGAAGGATTTTAAAGGCACTTGGGAGGATTTTATGTGCTTTGAGAGGGGGATTTTATGCTTTGTGAAGGAGTCAAAAAGCATTAGAGGAAGGATTTACGGAGTGATGAAGGGTTTTGTGCATCAGAAGGAGTCTGAAATGCATGAGAAGATGGTTTGAGGGGGAAATGAGGGTTCTTGCTGAGTTTCAAATAAACTTAGCAATTCCCAAGTGTACTTATGGTTATATTTCAACCAGGGGAAGGGGATAAGTATATAGGGGAATTATTAACATAGTTTTAGTAGGGAAGGGGAGATAGATAGGGAGTTACATATTTAGAGTTAGTAGTTAATATGAATGGTGACAAGAAAGCGCTAAGTGTATAACTCTTAGGCTATAAAGGGGAAATAGGACTTATAGAGGAAGTTTGAACGTTCCTTGAGTAAAGCAGACCTTTACCAAGGCTACTAATATGAAGAATGATCAATCTGAGAGGTATCAAGCAGATCTTGACCTCTTTAGGGGAAATTAGTGAGTGATTTAGGGAATAAGGAACAAGGGGGAAGTTAGTTATGCCTCGCTTGAGCTCCTCCAAATGAAAACTGCCTGATCATTGTGACCTAAATAAATATGACATTTGAAAACATGAAATCGATCACAAATCAACATTCTGTAACCTCAAAACTGCCTACCCAGCCCACTTACCTAGCATTTTTTCTTCTTTTGGTTTAGGTGCACTTGAACTAGCAAACCCTGATTATCCTTTTTCCTTTGACTGCCCTCCTATCTACATCTACACTTATTTTTTCCAGGGGCTTAGATTAGCCTGTTGACCACCCTTGATTCTCTACCTGTCTAAGAATCTGCCAAGATTAAGCTGTTTGGACAGATAATGATTCTCTATATTCTACAACAAGAAATTGAAACCTAGGGAGACCAAGATTAAACTATTTGGACCTCCCTTTAACTGAAAATTCTTCAAAAATGGACTAGCACATCAAAATTGGAACACAGCAGTGGCATTTAGACTAGCACATTCTCATGGCATCTTTCTTTGGCCATCTGTAACAAATATGGAACACTGCAGCATGCAAAGTATGACATATTTGGCATGTTAAAATGTCAATCATGAAAGATGAGTAACCTGATATGGCAGGAGGCTAACAGTGGCTCCACTTGGGGATGGCTTTTCCTTGTGGAAATCCAAGAACAACAGGTCAGACTGCCTTGATCTTCCATTGTTTCTATAGGTTTGAACTTCTTCGTGTTGACTGTTAGATAGTTGAAACTTTGGAATGAGAACAACACTTTCCCTCACCTGAATTGCTTGTGAACTGTGAAGCACTGCCTGCTTTCTTCTGCGTGCTCTATCATTCGGACTGTTACACAAAAATGAAACAAAGTGTTGATATATACAAACTTTTATGTACAAAAATAATGCCGTCGGGTGATTCTCAACAAAAGGGATCATGATAATGCTTAACATTCCGCCATTCACCGGGCCCTCTTTAGCTATGCTGCCATCTACAGATTTGAGGAAATATGTGTTATTGCCTTGCATAGTGCTAATAATGAATGGGCCTTTCCAAAGAAAATCAAATTTTTCATGTTTTCCCTTGTCTTCTCTTCGTGAGTCCCACTTTAGAATTTTGCTGCCAACACAGAAGTCCTCAGCCTTAGCTTTCTTATCAAACATCCTTTTGAGTTTCTCTTACAAAATTTGAGCTCTCTCATACACTTGCTCTCTCGTCTACTGTAGATGAATGGTCTGATTGATTCTTCTTTGAATGTCATTTGGTTCAACCTGAATCTCCTATGACAGTTTGATAGTCGGAATGCCCAAAGATGAATGAAATCTGGCTTCCATGCCATATACTAGCTCATAAGGGCTCATCCAATGGATTTCTTGGTTGAAAGTATGTCTGCCCACAGGGCGTTTGTGAGCTTTCTATGCCAGTTCTTTTTGTTTTCCTCCAGCACTTTCTTTATGATGTTGATGAGGCTTTTATTGGATGATTCGGCCAAGCTATTACCTTGAGAGTAGTAGGCTATAGAGTGGCCCAAAGTAATATGAAATTTCTGGTAGAAGTGGATCATCTTTTTGGATTTGAAGGCAGCAGCGTTGTCAGTGATGATCTTGTCAGGGCAGCCAAATCTGGAAAGGATATTTCCCTCAAGGAACTGGATGATAGTGGAGTCATTGGCTTTCCTATATGGGATAGCTTCAATCCACTTGGTGAAATAGTGGGTGGCTATTAAAATCCACTTGTACTGGCCTGAAGAGGAGGGATGGATTTCACCTATGAAGTCAAGACCCCATTGTTGAAAAGGCTTTTCGGTTGAGATGGGCTTAAGGGGAAAAGGTAGCAGTTTTCTTTTTCCTTCAAAGATTTGGCATTTGTGACATGAAACAGAAAACTTCTTGACATCTGCAAATAGAGAGGGCCAATAATAACCAACCCTTAAAATATTGTCAGCAGTGGAATTCCAATATAGATGTCCTCCACAGTCCCCTGCATGGAACTCTTTCATGATGTTGTTAGTTTCATTCAAAGTTAAGCAATTAAGCAAAATACCTTCATGATTTTTCCAAAATAGGGCACCATATAAGACACAAAACTTTGATGCTTTCATCTTTAGAAATCTCTTTTTGGTTTTGGACAACCATGGGGGAGCACATAGGTTTAACAAAACATAGCAAATATCAGCATACCATGGGGATTGTAAAAAGGTTTCACTGATCTGTGGAGTCACCAGCTCCTGTTCATTGTCTAGTTAGTAGATGTCTAAGGCTTGAAGATTCGTTTCGGACATTAGTTTGGCTAAACCTTGTTCCTTTATCAGCTTTGTGGGTTTTATTTCAATGTCATATTCAAGAATACCGGCAATCCACTTACCTCTTCTACCTTCTATTCCTTCTTGAGTTAATATTCCTTTTACAACAGAGTTTGGGACATAGGCAATCACATGTGAATATAAAATATAAACTCTGAAGTCTTTGATAGCCTTGACAAGGGCATAGGCCTGCTTCTCCATAATTTGATACTTCAAGGGCGCATCTCTTAAGGCTCAGCTGAAGAAAGCAATTGGCTTCTCATTTCCCTGGTCATCCTTTTGCAAAAGGACATCAGTTATCGTGTGATCTGAAGCAAAGGAAAAGATGATAAAATCCTTATCAAACTGTGGACTTGTGAGGACAGGCGTTTGAGTCAAGGCAGCTTTGATACTCTCAAAAGCTTGCTTGGTTTCAAGGGACCATTTTACCTTGGCATCCATTTTTAACATGTTGCTTAACAGTCTTATCAGTTCGGCTAAATTTGGGATAAATATCCTTAGGAAATTGATCTTTCCAAGGAATGCTTGCAACTCTTTTATGTTTCTTGGGTAGGGAATTTGGAGGATGGCTTGGATCCTTTCCGGATCAATTCTAATACCGTCTTTTGAAATGATGTGGCCTAACAACTTACCTTCTTCAAGGCCAAACAAGGAGTTCTTGGGGTTCAAGGAAATGCCATATTTCCTGCATGTTATGAAGATTTGCCTTAAGTGTTTGAGGTGCTCTTGATCAGATTTAGAAAAAGGGGTTAAGTCATCAAGGTAAACAACAAGGAAATCATGTATTTCCTTGGAAAATGAAATATCCATTGCCCTTTGGAAGGTGGCACCAACGTTCCTTAGCCTAAAAGGCATTTTAACATACTTAAATGTTCCCCACGGTGTGGTAAAGGCTGTCTTGTCTTGGTCATCCGAGTGAACAAGTATTTGATTGAAACCTGAAAAGCCATCAAGTAAAGAAATTCTAGATGACCCCACTACTCTTTGCAGGATGTGGTCCATTTTGGGCAAAGTATAGTGGTCTTTTAGAGAGACTTGATTTAAGTTTCTTAGGTCTACACACAGTTTGATCTCACCTGATTTTTTCCTTGTAGGAACCAGATTGGATACCCATTCAGAAAATCTGATGGGTGCTATGATACCTGCTTCAAACATTTTCTTCACTTCCTTTTCAATGAGGGGAAGTAGCATAGGGTTTATTCTTCTAAGTTTCTGCTTGAATGGTTTTTGATTTGGTTTTAAGGGGATGGTATGTTGAATCACTGAGGTGTCATAGGAATTCAAGTCCTCATAGCTCCAAGCAAATACATCTTGGAACTCTTTGAACAAATCCACATACTTTAGTTTTTGATCAGGGGGCAGATTTTTGGACAATTTAATCATTTCGGGCTTTTCTACTGTCCCTCTGTTGTCTTCCTCTATAGCAGCACCTAAAGGCTCCATTTTTGGCTTTTTGGGCACATCATTATCATCAAACATGTCTTCTAATGGAGTAAGGCCAGCAGGCAAAAAGTTATTCTTTAGATCAATGAACTCGGCCTCTGCTTTGGCTGTTTCATCTAAATGCATTTGTTTCAGCTCTTCTATGTTTGCATTATCAAAAACAGTTGGGTTAAGGATTTGTTTTGCTGTTGCAGTTGTTAGTACCTGCTGATTTTTGTTTGTTTGTTGCTGGGAATCATTCATGTCCTCTATGTCAATGTTTACATTTGAAAACTCGCCCTCAAGAGTGAGGAAATTATTAATCTGGGCATCATTTTCAAATACTTGCCAGTCTTTAATATTGTTAGGAACTGCGGGCCTATGTTTTATCTCAGCAGTAAAATGGTGATTTGGCTCAAAGGGAAGCTTGCATGTGCTAGAAAAAGTAGCTAGGATGTGTGCATGTATGTTATGGTTTCTAGAAATCTTGGTAAGCTCGGATTCAGTGAAGGTATTACGTATTTCTATGGCAACAACCCTATAGGCCCTCATTCGATTGTCATTAGTAACAAAGTTACCTTTCATTTGTTGTATGATTAAATCAGAGTCACCTAGAATGGACACTTTTGCAGCTCCTAGGACTTTGAGCAATTTTAGGCCTAAGCGGAGAGCCTCATACTCTGCCATGTTGTTGGTACATCTAAAATTTAGTCTGTAGGCATGGCCTTCTGCATGATTTTCATGTGTATTGTGAATCCATACACTTGCCCCTGCTCCTAACTTGTTGACAGAACCATAAAACTCTAAATACCATGTAATTTCTTTCTTTTGGTTTGTATTAAGAGTTTCAATTATTTTAGGATTGGACAGATTTAAAATTTCTATTTGGGGAGGTTTTACTTGTTTGCTGGTTGCCTTGATTGTTGTGACCACGTCATGGGCATGGGCAACCGATTCTTCATTTATGCATGTATCTAGCTCTAAAGCTAAAGGCTTCTCATTAGTTGGAGGATTGGTGTCATCATTAAAAAGAATAAATGAATCCATATCAGAATGGATTGAGTAAATTGGAAAATTTTGGGGCTTTTCCTCACTACTTAACACATACTTCATGAGTGTTTCTCTATACAGTCTCTTTGGTTGTCCAAAGACAAATATAGTGGCATAAGAGAGGTCAAGTTGGAGGGATCCTTGGAATTTTGCTCCCCATGATCTTGATAGGAGCATGCCATATTTTGTTGGAATGTCAGCAACTACTACATCCATTAGGATTGTTTTGTTGGGAAATTGGACTAAGGACACACAAAGGTCTTTGATTAAGCCTGAACACTTGACCTGACTTGAGTCAAAGGAGTATAGATCTTTGTAGGGTCTTGTGACATCAAGGTTTAGCTTTTCCATTACAGCTTTTGGCATAAGATTGTGTGAGGCACCTGAGTTAAACATAGCATTATGCAAGATCTTGTCATGTATGCGCAGAATGACATAAAAGGGTGGAACAGATCCATATGTTGATTTTGCATTAACTTTTGGACCAAACAGCAGCTCAGGGGTATCATCTAAAACATTTACATCATGCTTGATCTCTGGCATTTGAAGTGACCTCCGAATTTGTTGCCTATAAACATCATGCTTGGCAAGTTCTGAGAGGGGGATGGATATCTTAAGTTTTCCAATCTCTGCTTCTAGATTAAATGGTTTTTCCAATGGAATCTTTGCGTTAGCAATAGCATATTTCTCCTTTTCAAGAATACTTTCTGTGTTTTCCTTTTGATTATCTGCGTTATGGTGAATGACAATTTGTGGTATTTCTATTTTGGGAAGATTTCTAGGATTGTTGTTCAAATTTTCTTTCGAGGAAGAAGGAGGCAAAGGCTGACCAGTAGGAGGCAAAGGCTGACCAGTAGGAGGTTGTATGTCTGTTATGTCCTCTACAGTCACCTGGTGCGGGTTTGGGACAGAAATATCAGTTGGTTCTGTTATGATGACCTTGCCTTTAATCTTATTGGTCTGTTTGTTATCCTTTGTTTCGCTAGGTGCAGGGATATCTATGGTTCTTGTTCTCAGCTTATATTGTTTGTGGACCTCATTCACAGTAGAATCATAACCTTGTTTAGAATAAAAAAACTCCCCAGACTTAGTCTGAAATTGATTTATATCATGGTAGTTTTGATCTTCTTGAGTGATAAAAATATGTTGCTCATTCTTCGAATCTATCAAGTTCATGTGAGTCTCTTCTGTGGGCTCACTAGAAGTGGATGCCTCTGTGTAGTTTTCTTGGAAAGGAGGTCTTATATCACGATCTGGGCTAGATCTACCAGCGTTTGTGTTATGAGTTTTCCTGAAACTTGGGTTCCTTATGGCGTTAGGCTGTTGTCCTTCCCATGATAATTTCCTCTCAACACTTTCCACTCTGTCTCCCAGCCTGTGCATGCCACTGATAATAGCATCTAGTTTCTGATCTAAGCCTGAGGGTTGTTCCTTAAAGGTAGTTCTTCTCTCAGTTCTGGCTCTGTTTCTTTTGGCAATCAGGTTTGCCTCGACACTAACAGCAACATTTTGCATTTCTGTAAGGCTTTGAGGGGCTCTTTCCCTTAACTGATAAGCCATATCGGGATCAAAACCATCAGGGAATTTGTACAAAGCAAGATCAGGTGGAGGTCTTAAGTTCGGTGGCATTGTATTATAAACATTATTAAATCATGCATAGTAGTCCAAAACGGTATCCTGAGGGCCTCTTTTAATAGTGTCGTATTTAGATAAAATATGCAAGGGATCTTTCTTTTTCTCCCATCTGTTGATAAATGACTGGTATAAGGCATCTTGGTCTGCTATGGAATTTGCTGGAAGTGCTCTAAACCAGGTCTTGACATCACCTGTCAAACTTTGGACAAAAATCTTCATTCTCACACTATCATCGTCAATCTCATAACTCTCAAAGTAGTCCTACATTTTCTTTGTATGCTGAAGGGTTGTGCAGGCACTTGTGCCATCAAAATATTTTATTTTAGTCTGGTAATCCTGAGGCATAGCCCCGAGATTAGCAAGCAGCTGTAAAGGTGCATATCTGTTAGCCATATTAGCAGGGATAGGTGGAACAACAGGGATAAGTGGGACAACAGGAACAACCGGGATAATAGGAGTGGTGGTATGCGCAGTGATTGGAGGTGTGGAAATGATACTTGGAGAAGAAGATGATGAACAAGGGGAAGTAGGGTTTGAACGAAATAGAACTTTGACAAGGGTTGGAACAGAGCTTGCTTGAATTGCTTCAGGAAAAGTTTCAGCAAAATCTTCTTTCTGCTCCTGTTTTCTATGGATCTTAGGGATTATATTGGGATTTTCAAAAATAGCTGGGGGATTTGGGTCTGGATTTGATCTTGTATAACGCAAATTCTTTTTGGGAGCCAGTTTCTAGCTTGTTTTTTGGGGACTTTTTCTAACAATATAGGTTGAACAGAAAAATTTTTAAAGTTCAGATTCTTCCTCAGCAAAGCTTCGGACTGGATTTGTGAGATTATCTGAGGAAGTCCCCAGTGGAGTTGCCATTATGTTATCACTCAGGTTGTCCCTAAGCTCTTGAAGGGATACAGCCGAGGTAACCACAAACCAATCTTTGGACTACAGGTTCTAGCCCACCTGCAATCAGAGAGGGCTCTCTCTTAATGATTTTAGCTTTGTTGATGATGATTTTAGGCTAGTTATTGGGTTCAAGGGGTTTTGTTTGTTTTCGGGTGGAAGGAGGATGTTCTCAAGTAGAGAGGCAATGCATAGTGTGACAAGTCTCAAACCATTGGGCATGGAGTCATGGAGTAAGATTGCTGGTGCGTTTTCTTGGTCACAAGAGGAAAAAGGGGCAAGGTAGATGCTCATGAAACAATACTTAAGGTAAATGAAGATGGATTGCAGGCTAAGAAACGAGAGGCAACAAAGAATCTCTCAATCAGGTTAGCAGAAGGAAGATGAACGAGCTCTACCTAGGAGCAGCTAAGAATTCCTAGTTAACAATCATTCATATGTGAACTAGAGCAAATATGAGCCATAAGGAATTCATATTTATGCCTAAATCAAGAGGAAAACATTAAGAAGCCACAGAAACTGAGCAAAGAGTGCAGGTAAGCAAATTATAAACCACACTTTTGTTCTGTGAATTTAGAATACGTGAAATTGAAATAACAGAGGTAAGGAACACTTATTGATTTAGAAAGCAGCACAAGATTTCCCTCATTCACTCTTTAGAGACATCAACAACACATCAAACAGTCCACTCTCCAAGCTTTCAGCAATCTTTGATTAAGTGAAACATATCAGGTATAGAGCGAGTCTCTCTTGGAGTGCATTAACCAACCCTCCCACCACCCACCTATTCCATTGTTCAGGGGTGTTTTTATAGTGAAAATATCTAAGAGTATTTATTACATCTGACCTAAACAGGTCTACAGGAAAAGCTGTTTAAACCTAAACTTGTGCTAAAATTAAATGCAAGTAAATATCTATTGAGCTGCGCCAGAGGCAGCTGAATCAAAATGAGCTAATATGGTGTCCTTGGTTGCTTGATACAATGCTTCGGCAATAACTGTGTTTTAAGCTTTGGTCCACTGATCTCATGTGACTTTGATGCATAGTAGCTGTGATTTGAGAGGCTTTAAATGGATTTTACTGTTTCTTTGATTTGCTGGGGGCTCTTTAATGTTTTTATTAGCTTTGAGCATTGAGAAAATCTTCGCTGACACACTTCGCCGCAACACTGATACACTTCGCCGCAATACTGATACACTTCGCCGTAATACTGATACACTTTGACATGAGTTTTGGCTTCTTTCTGCTTCTGATACTCTTTTAACTGCTAAATTGCCCTTTTTCTGCCCTTTCAAGGCAAAAACGACTGTTGAAGAAAAAGATTCCCCATTTTGGCCTTCCTAAGCTGCGATTTCACACTTGCGCGCTTTTTGTTTGGCGGGTGACGTCAGTGGTATGGCAGATGACGTCAGCATATCGGCGATCGGCATTATACAGTGGGGTAACGTGGCAGGGGAAAAACCCTTATCCCCAGACGCATCAATAGGTTCGGAAGTGAACAGACCCGCACACCGTAGATCTAGGGCGTGGCCAATCGGACGGATGGCAGAACAGAGAAGGCGGCAGTAGGATAAGGGACGGGGCCTACATATATATATGGCGTGGATTTATATGAAACGCCGATCGCCGATATGCGATCGGCAACAGACCATCAGCGATGACCATATCGGTAGCGCGCATGCATGCTTTGTTTTGTCATAGCGATACGCCGATTGGCGAAATCGCTGTCAGCCAAACCAATCGGGGGCACACTTTATGCGTTGTTTTGATACACGACTTCCTTCTCGATTGCGATATCGCATTAGAGGGGGTCCAATAGAACCTTTTTGTAATCGGAGCAAGGCCCAAGGTAAGTGAGGAGGATTTTATGATCAGTAGCATAACTTTTTGATGTTTGAAGGGATTTCAAGGCATGGGAAGGGGTCCGATAGCCCAAAAAGGGATTTTTCATGCCTTGGAAGGATTTTAAAGGCACTTGGGAGGATTTTATGTGCTTTGAGAGGGGGATTTTATGCTTTGTGAAGGAGTCAAAAAGCATTAGAGGAAGGATTTATGGAGTGATGAAGGGTTTTGTGCATCAGAAGGAGTCTGAAATGATGAGAAGATGGTTTGAGGGGGAAATGAGGGTTCTTGCTGAGTTTCAAATAAACTTAGCAATTCCCAAGTGTACTTATGGTTATATTTCAACCAGGGGAAGGGGATAAGTATATATGGGAATTATTAACATAGTTTTAGTAGGGAAGGGGAGATGGATAGGGAGTTACATATTTAGAGTTAGTAGTTAATATGGATGTTGACAAGAAAGCGCTAAGTGTATAACTCTTAGGCTATAAAGGGGAAATAGGACTTATAGAGGAAGTCTGAACGTTCCTTGAGTAAAGCAGACCTTTACCAAGGCTACTGATATGAAGAATGATGAATCTGAGAGGTATCAAGCAGATCTTGACCTCTTTAGGGGAAATTAGTGAGTGATTTAGGGAACAAGGAAGAAGGGGGAAGTTAGTTATGCCTCGCTTGAGCTCCTCCAAATGAAAATTGCCTGATCATTGTGACCTAAATAAATATGACATTTGAAAAAATGAAATTGATCACAAATCAACATTCTGCAACCTCAAAACTGCCTACCCAGCCCACTTACCTAGCATTTTTTCTTCTTTTGGTTTGGGTGCACTTGAACTAGCAAACCCTGATTATCCTTTTTCTTTTGACTGCCCTCCTATCTACATCTACACTTATTTCATCCAGGGGCTTAGATTAGGCTGTTGAGCACCCTTGATTCTCTACCTGTCTAAGAATCTGCCAAGATTAAGCTGTTTGGACAGATAATGATTCTCTATATTCTACAACAAGAAATTGAAACCTAGGGAGACCAAGATTAAACTATTTGGACCTCCCTTTAACTGAAAATTCTTTGAAAATGGACTAGCACATCAAAATTGGAACACAACAGTGGCATTTAGACTAGCACATTCTCACGACATCTTTCTTTGGCCATCTGTAGCAACTACGGAACACTGCAGCATGCAAAGTATGACATATTTGGCATGTAAAAATGTCAATCATGAAAGATGAGTAACCTGCTGCAGCAGGAGGCTAACACCAAGCATAAAACCCATGCTTTAATAAGTCAATATTTTACAATAAAAATTGTTTTTCTTTCTTTTGATAATACATAATTACATCATGACACAAAAAATAAATATGAAGGTCCAAAGTAATTACAATTTCCAACAGTGCCTCTTAACTAGGGAGGTATTCATAATTATCTAACTGGTACAAGGATAGTACTCCATTTGAAAAGTTCTTATAATTATCCAACTGGTACAAGGATAGTACTTCATTTGAAAAGTTCTTATAATAAGAGAATAATCATACACAATGCTAGGGATGCCCTAACTACCAAGGTATCCTCACATTAAAGATCCAAGTGTTAATGACACTAATACAAAGAATCTAACTAAGGGATTCTTGTGCCATACACTCTTCAAGGATCTAAGACACTATCGGGACTAAGGTGTTATCTGGGCATCTACAACTATAGGTACCAATAGGCTTCATCGCTAACACCAACCCATATGGATCTAGGCATCATATCAAAATTTGGAGCTCCACAAGTCCAATGATACCCTCCCTCATTGAGATCTAGACATCATCAATGGGTTAGCCAAGATGTCCTCCCAAGTACCATCATTGGCAGTTTCATGGTACTTGATCTCTCTCTCTAAACCAAACAAAGACTAGATTTCCAGGAAGAGATCAACATATCCACTAATTTAAGCATGCTCATAAAACTAACTCCTTATAAATAAATTACATCAGCTACTTGTTCATCTGTTGGCAAGTATTGTAGCTTCATGACTGCAACCATCATTCAACTTCCAATGTACATGTTATTGTATGCTAACATAATCTAATGTTGCTTTAGGTTATCAAAATATCCAAATACATTTCTACAGAAGCTTCCTTCTTCAATTTCTTTGGTAGCACCAAACTTAGCCAAAGAACTTTACAAAACATCCATTTCACAAATTCATCAATCATGAATACAAATTACAAATAACCATTTGTAGTGCTCTATTATTTCTCTGATCTTCATTCTTTCTTCATAGTCTCTATTATAGTTTTCACGACGTGTCCTCCCTCTAAAATAGAGAGATATACACTTTATTTATCCAAGTTTCTTCTTTATTAGGGGACAAATTCATCAACTTTAAATACATAGGCTCTTTCTTTCGCATCATCAGAGAATTTCAACCTTCTGGAACATCATTCCTTCTATCCTTACTTTGCAACAAGGTCATCAACAATGTATATTTTAATGTTACCAATATTATTACAACTCCCTCTTTGTATCATGCTCAATATTTTTATCATTATTTAATATGAGGTAGGCTTACATATTTACAAATTTGACGATTATGTACCTACTCATATGACGGTTACCTTTTATAAACTTTATAATCTCAAACATACCTTGATTTGTTTTTTCTACATTCTTTTATAGGGCTCCCTCTCACCATGATAGTATTAACATCTTCGTGGTTCATCTTTATATGATTCTATTTTTATCATAGTTCCCAATGATCCAACTTGATTACCAAGTTATCACTCCCTCCATAAACCGTGCTCATTATTTACAAGGGGGCATCATTAAACACAAATTTGCTTTATTTATTATTCCTTCTTATCTTTCTCTTGCATGCAATTATTTAATAGCAAATACAACCAAGTCAAGTATACAAGTACAGTTTCATAAAAACATGGTTGTCACTCTAGGGTTTCAATAAATCTTAGAGAGGGAGAATTTTAGGGTTTCATATTCAAACCCTAAATTTCATGATATTTCTTTTTGAAACATCCATCCTAGGATTTGAGTCTCAAATCCAACTCTACTCTTTCTACGATTTTCCATTTATCCTATACTACTTACAAACTCTAAAAACAAAAATATAGGGTTTCTTATGAGGGAACAAATATATTATGGTTAAGGTTTCTCTCTTGACTAGGGTTTCAAGTATCAACAAGGAATTTTTTTACAAAAATTAATGACTTTTATGAAGACTACAAACCCTTAGAATTCAAGAGAAAGGTTTTCTTTCAAATTAGGGTTAGTGTTTTCTTACTTGATAAGGTTTTTCTACTTCAAACATCATCTATGGTTTTGTAATCCCTAGATTCCAAAGATGAAATCTACAAACCTTATGATCAAAACCTCCATAGAAAATTCCCAACATAATAAAAAAAAAATCTTTCAACTATGTATTTCACATACCTTATAAATACATACCTTAGTCAACCATGATTGTTGAAAGCCTACTTTATTTAACTTCCATAGTTGCTACAGTCTCTCCATTGTTTCCAAAAACATCACAACTAATGTCTTTTTATGAGGCCTTCTTCACAATTCAAGGTACTGCTTCTTCCATTAATGTCATGGTATTCTTGTTGCTTTGATAAAATGGATCATTCCATAATTTTCCTTTGATGACTCTCACTTAAGCTAATGTGACTAATAAGAGACACATCAATCGCAATCATAAACATACCATTAAGATATGGGATAAACAAAAACACATAAGTAGAATATGTCTCCATCATATTAGTATAATGATCAATATTACTTAGGTCATGTGGAGTGCTCATGACAAAGCACCTACCTCAATATTCTCCTCATTATATCAACTACAACCAACAAACCCACCAACTAACTTCTTTCAACATTAAGATCCTTATATATATATATTATATATATATATATATATATATATATATATATATATATATATATATATATATATATATATATATATATTATATAATATATATATATATATATATATTATATATATATATCATTCCATCATTTACCTTTAATGACTCTCACTTAATCTAATGTGACTAACAAGATACAAATCAATCACAATCATAAAGCATACCATTAAGATATGCCATAAACACAAAAACACAAGTAGAATATGTCTCCATCATATTAATAGAATGATTGATATTACATAGGTTATGTGCAATGCTCATGACAAAGCAACTATCTCAATATTCTCCTCATTATATCAACTACAACCAACAAACCAACCAACTTATTTCAATATATATATATATATATATATATATATATATATATATCAAAGAGGTCATAGAAGATTCAAAAATATACTGGGGGAATCTCCTAATCGTAACCCACTCATGTAATATATTCTAAGCCTTTAGATACATGGG
This sequence comes from Pinus taeda, assembly GCA_000404065.3. NCBI lineage: Eukaryota > Viridiplantae > Streptophyta > Pinopsida > Pinales > Pinaceae > Pinus > Pinus taeda. The sequence goes on along the minus strand of APFE031373656.1, from coordinate 92,784 downwards.
CATAGGATTGGGTAAATTAGTCTAGAGGATGTATAGGATGACTCCTTAGCATTTATGTTCTTAGGACTCTACATTCTTATAGTTATTGTAGATTCATCTTCTACTAAACTATGATTTGTAGCAATATTTAGTCAAAATTGGTCCATAAAAATTTCCTAACCGCATATTCAGACATCTCCTTGAGATATACCTCTTGTTCCTACAAAATGGGTTCCAAGCGTATAATATCTCTTATAGTATAACGTCTAAACTTAATTAATTAAAAACATATGTACAACTCTTGCTTGCTCCCTAGATTATTTTGTGCATACCCTACTACTAATAATTTTTTCAATACTTTGGTACTGAGTATTATCCTCATTAATGTTTTCTTGGTGTTTCATTTTTACATCATCTTTTAGGTCATTGTGAACTAGGATTGCACTTTCCTCATGAGTTCTCTTATCACATTTCTTAACTTTTTCTTGTCTTCTATAACATTTTGTCTAAATTATATGTAATGAGACTTTTCTATATTGACATTTGGAGCATATGGCATTATGGACTCAATTTACACCTTCTCACATTGAGAAGTTTCTTGATCTCCTAATTGATTTTGTATTTTGGTTCTACTAGGATATCATCCTATATTTAAAATTTCATCCATAAACTCCAACATTTCAAATGCAGTAACTCTAACTTCTCTATTTGTTCTTGAGTTTAAATTTTCATAAGATCATTAATCAATTTTTTTTATTTTCCTATGAACATTTACCTAAACAAATTCCATTCTTGCTAGATCTTCCTTCTTATCCTTTTCTATCGTTGTTTTGTGTCTTGCAATGGACTATATCGATCATTTCTTGTTTTCTATGATATGCTATAGTGTCATTTTTTGTTTCTACATTGGTTTCATGTTGAGTAGTCCTAAGAGCCTCTGGAAAATGTGTAAGCACTTCCAAAAAATAATGATTTCTCCCCATTTAGTTGACATTTCTTTTAGAGATTCTATTTCATGCTTCCATGCATTAACAATTTATCCACAGAAATTTTAAGTGGGACAAAAGTTCTTTTTCTTCTTAGTTAACATTGTGGTGGCCTCTTCTACTTGTTTCAACTAATTTCTTTCATTCCATAATAAGATATGTCTTCCTTTTGATTGCATGATTTTATGTTTCCCACTAGTCTATTTTTTTCCTGGAATGATAGGTTTTGGAGTTGTAGCTATCTCATAAAAGCATCAATTTATATGTACTAGTAGTTTACACTATGGTATATTCTGTTGTGATCTGTGAGAGTGAGGGTAGGTGAATATTTTGTAAGTTAAGCAAAGTCTTTTGGTAGATGATGAACCACACTTGTTGGTTCAAAACGCATCGGCCAAAAATTTCTCTTATGTGATTTCTACCTAAAGACTTTGCTTAATTCATTATGGATCACAAAAGCTTGAATACAAAAATTTTGTAAGTTATTGATAGACTGCATTTGGACCCTATATCCTTCTCTGACTTATTTAATAATCAACGACACTTGTCATATATTAAATGACTCTTCTTTTCCATTTCCCTTTCCTAAAAACTCCATTGTAAAATTTATTTTTCTAGTCTAAACCTACCTTTTTCTAGGGTAGAATCTACCATACAGCGTAAACTGTAGTTTTTCACCCTATACAGAAATTACCTGCATACGAATTCTAAAACACAGAAAATAAACAATGCAAGAGCATAATACATAAAACACATATACACAGAGATTTTCCCTTGGCTCCCAAAATCGGGACTACCAGCTTGATTTTTCATTATATTCCTTTCAATGTTACAATACATATTTATACATGCCAAAGCATCCAATACCATGGGCCGAAAACCTTCGTGTCAAAAACCATGGGCTGAAAACCATCTTGTCCAAAACCATGTGCAAAAATCATGCACAAAACCATAGGTAGGTCCACCCAACCTAATATAGGGTCCAAAAACAAAATTTTCTGGGGCATTTCCCCGGACCCCATAGAGGGGGGCCACCTGCACCCCTCAAACACCCTGTGACCCCCCCACTATGCAATCGACTCAACGAAGTGGGGGGCTCAACCCCCCCTTTAACCTCCCTGTTAACTACGTGGGTTAGTTGTGGAAAGAGTATAACACAACCCAGCATTATCCCACTTGTTGTTTTCTTTTCACAGGGGGGCACAAGAGAGCTTAGTCATTTATCCAGCCCTGTAATGCCCATTATTTCTCTACACCAAGAGAACTTCTCAAAGCTCACAGATTTTGTCAATGCATCTGCAGTATTCTTCAAAGTGTCCACCTTTATCAACAACACATTTTTGTCTTCTATCATATCCCTCACAAAGTGATACTGAACAACAATATGTTTTGTCTTTGAATGATATGTAGGGTTCTTTGCCAAGAAAATTGCACTTTGGTTGTCATAGTCTATCCTTATAGCTCCCTGTACTAACCCCATACTTGAACACAATCTTTGCAACCAAACTGCTTCCTTGCTTGCATGAGTGGCTGCCATGTATTCTGCCTCTGTAATTGATAGTGCCACCACAGATTGTTTCTTACTCATCCAACTGACTACACCTCCAAATAGGTTAAACACATACCCACTTGTATATCTTCTCTGATTCAGATCTCTAGCGTAGTCTGCATCAACAAAGCCATGAATATCCAACACCCTGTCCAATCCTGGTCTTCCTTGGTAGCACAAACCATAATCACTAGTGCCACACAAATACCTGAAAACCCACTACACTGTTGCCAGTGCTCCTTCCTTGGTTTTGACATAAACATGATCAATACTCCCACTGCATGTGCAATGTCTGGTCTAGTATAGACCATCACATACATCAGGCTACTGACTACACTTGTGTATGGAACATGGGACATGTCCTCTTCCTCTTCTTGTACCTTGGGACACTGTTCAACAGATAAATTTACACCTACAAGAGTAGGAACCTTCACTGGCTTACTATCCTACATATTAAACCTCTGCAATATTGTCTCGACATACTTACTATAGTTTAACCAAAGCTTCCTTTTTGTCCTATCTCTTTTAATTTCCATGCCTAAAATATAGTTTGCAGCACCAAGATCTTTCATGTCGAATTTGGAGGATAAATGGGTCTTCAAATCCTGGATAATTTCTTTGTCATTTCCAACCAACAACATATCATCCACATACAAGACTAGATAAATAACACAGTCACCAATTAATTTAAAATACACACTATGATCTTCTTTGCTTCTGGTGAAGCCAAGTCCCCATATAAATGTATCAAATTTATGATACCACATCCTCGGTGACTGTTTTAACCCATATAGAGAGACTTCTTTAACTTGCATACTAGTTCTTTCTTACCCTTCACCGCAAAGCCTTCAGGTTGCTTCATGAATATCTCCTCTTCCATATTCCCGTGAAGAAATTTTGTCTTCACATCCATCTGTTCTACCTCAAAATCAAAAGTAACAAAAACATATAAAAGTAATCTAATAGAAGCTACCTTGGAAACAGGAGAAAAAGTATCACCAAAATCAATTCCCGACACCTAGGAGTAACCTTTTTCTACCAACTAAGCTTTGTATTTCTCCACCTTTCCTTCTACATTTGTCTTCTTCTTGAACACCCATTTGCTGCCAATGGGTTTCCTTCCAACCGGCAACTCCCCAGTTCCCAAGCCTCATTTTTGTGCAAAGATGTCATTTCATCAACCATGGCCTCTTTCCGGAGTTTTCCATCCTCTGAATCTACTGCTTCCTTCATAGTTCTGGGATCATCATCAGTAATAGATAAAGCGAAATTTGAACAGAAATTATATGGACTATACCTTTCTGGCTACCTTCTTTCTCGAATTGATCTTCT
>APFE031373656.1:46750-88918 GCA_000404065.3 Pinus taeda | reverse complement strand
CTTGGTTCGTTTCTCCTTTGGAACATGTACATATGCATCACATCCAAATACCCTCAAATGTGAAAGAGAGGGTTTCTTACCAGTCCATACCTCTTGTGGAGTCTTATCCTCCAACACTGATGAAGGTGATCTGTTGACCTGGTAACATGTTGTCTCCACCGCCTCTGCCCAGAATTCCTATCCTAACCTGACACCACTGAGCATGCTTCTTGCCCTTTCTATCAACGTCTTGTTCATTCTTTCTGCAACTCCATTTTTCTTAGGTGTGTATGGAGTAGTCTTTTGCCATGCTATACCACACTTCTTACAGAATTCTTCAAATTCCTTACTGCAAAACTCTCCACTGTTATATGTTCTCAACACCTTTATCTTCTTCTCTATCTAATTTTCCACCAAAGCCTTAAATTCTTTAAACCCGTCAAAGACTTTAGATTTCTTCTTAAGGAAATATATCTATGTATTCCTTAAGAAGTCATCTATAAATGATACATAGTACACAAACTTACCCAATGATGGAACCTTCACAGGTCTAAACACATCACTGTGCACAAGTTCTAATATATGTTTCACCCTCTTACCACCAGAGGGGAAACTCACCCGATTCTACTTCCCATATACATAATTTTCACAAAAATCAAAATCCAGAGAGTTATTACTCATACCTTCTACCATACCTTTAAAATGAAGTATTCGAAGGCCCTTCTCTCCAATATGTCCAAGCCTTTGATGCCACAACATGGTTTTCTCTCCTGAGACCACTAGACTTTCTACTCCACTTTGAGGAACCATAAAACTGTTGCACCCATCAATAATAATGCTACCTTGCAGCTTGTACAGAATTCCAATCCAAACTCCCCACATCAATACCAGTGTTCCTCAAACCATTTTGCAGGTATCCTTCTCGAACACTATTTTTGCACCTACATCATCCAGCTTGCTTATAGAAATCAGATTTCTAACCAATACAAGAATATGTAAAACACCCGAAAGTGTTCTAACCCTTCCACCTTGCAACTTCAAATTTACTTTTCCACGACCAATGATTCTAGCCTTCCTATCATCCCCTAAGAAGACATCACCACCATCATATTTCTCATACTCGTAGAACCATTCTCTATGGGGAGTGAAGTGAAAGGATTCACCTGAGTAAATCAACCATGCCTCATGATCTACATGTGTACTTGAAGAACCCGAGTACACATCCCCACCTTCATCTGAAGTGGTTTTCACCTCTGCAGAAGGAGAATCATCAAATCCCTTTCCTTTATCAGGAGCTTTAGATTTACAGTCCCTTTTGTAGTGCCCTTCCTTTCTGCATTTTCAACACACCACATTTACAGGTTTTCCTAGATATTTATATCTCCCTCTAGATTTAGATCTCCCACTCGATGACTTATTTGTGTTTCTATTCTTGGACCATCCTCGTATAGACAAGGCATCACCATTCTAGCTCTACATATTTTTCTGTCTCATCTCCTTCGTCAGCAAGGATGAGACTATTTCATCTAACTGCAAGGCAGTTGCATTGCTACCTACTGCAATAACTAGACTATCCCTCAAATATGGTAGAGAACACAACAAACTGATGCACTTATCTTCATCTGAAATTTTAATATTAACAGATAATAACTGACTTACCACAGTATTAAATGTGTTCAGATGCTCTTTCACCGAGTCTCCATCTTTCATCCTTAGGTTATACATCTTTTTCCACTGGAACAGTTTATTCATCAGAGACTTAGATTGGTACAAAGTCCCTAACTTATCCCATAAAGCCTTCGTCGTAGCTTCCCTTGATATATTCAACAATACTGAATCTGAGACACATAATCATATTGTGCTCTTTGCCTTTCAATCCAACTTCTTCCATTCTTCATCAGACACTCCTGTTGGTTTAGTACCTAGATCTACCACAATACACTGATCTTTATCCACCAACAGATCCTCCATCTTGAGTTTCCACAACTCAAAACTCTGACCATTAAATTTCTCGATCTCTATCTTTCCATTGCTCGCCATCTTCTTTCACCACCAGAATCAATCCCGCCGATCTCGCACTGAATAGGGTCTACCACAGGCCCGAGCGAAATCCCTCAGTAATAAAGGCATCCCCTTGAAACCAAAATAGTTGTGATACCAAATGTAGGTTTTAACCCCGTATAGAAATTACCTGCATACGATTTTCTAAAACACAGAAAATAAACAATGGGAGAGCATAACACATAAAACACATATACACATAGATTTTCCCCTGGATCCCAAAACCAGGACTACTAGCTTGATTTTTCATTATATTCCTTTCAATGTTACAATACATATTTATACATGCCGAAGCATCCAATATCATGGACCGAAAACCATCGCGTCCAAAATCATGGACCGAAAACCATCCCGTCGAAAACCATGTGCAAAAATCATGTACAAAACCATAGGTAGGTCCACCCAACCTAATATAGGGTCCAAAAACAAAAAAAATTGGGGCGCTGCCCCATACCCCATAGAGGGTGGCTACCTGCACCCCTCAAACCCCCTGTGAACCCCCCCCCGCCTCACTATGAAATCGGCGCAACGAAATGGGGGGCTCTGCCCCCCCTCTAACCCTCCTGTTAACTGCATGGGTTAGTCGTGGAAAGAATATAACACAACCCAACATAAACACATTTTGAGCCAGATAACCTTCCTTTAGTTTTGTAGTCTCCTGGACAATTTATCAGTTTCTACTAATGTATCCTTTCCAATAAGTTGGACAATTTTGGTCAGATCAAGAGCTTTGGTCTTAATAGAAAAGAAATATGAGTCAAAAAATATCATAGAAAGATTCAGGTATACATATTCAATATTGTCATAGAAAGTTTGGAAGTTTGTGGTTTTGAGCTTATGCATATTTTTACCCAAATGTATTTCTACATAAAATATTGGGCTTGTTAAGAGAACTATCGATGTTTTTTTCTTTCGAAGCATCCCAACAAATAGTGTTATTTGGTTAACACATTATATATTCTTAATATTCACATTTTTAACATCAGCGATTTAAAATTGGTTGGTGAAATGCTTTAGTTTTTTATTTTATGTGAAGAGTGTTACAAACTGATGCTTTGACATTTTCATGTAAGTTGTAAGAGAACCATGGTGGTGCTTTTCATTGTGTACCATTGCAAAAAACAATGTTGGTTCACTATTAAATCATATATTATCATTTGAGCCTTATGACATTCAATATTAAAAGATTTGCAAAAGTTACAAATTTTGTTTGAGAGTGAGGCATGATGATCAGTAATCACAATGATGACTTGATAAAGGAAAATTTTAGTATCCTTGGTTTCAAGGATTAGTTGTTGTCTTATGTTTGTGAGAACTTGGACATGTTTTCAAGAATACAAATATTGTAGCATGAAGAATATTATTTAATTATAAACTTCTCTTTTTTGCTTTACCTGCCTAGGTAACTCTCTATTTTTTCACCTAACTTGATTTTTACCTATTACATGATGTGCTTATTACATACTCAAATATTCTTTGCAGTTTCCATAATTTGTATTCCCCACACACAAATCATGGAAGTGTTGTGCAAAACGTACGTACATAGCCCAATTTTCCTTTAGAAGGACTCATGGAATGATCAAGTATAAAGATTGTCCAAATGGATTTCACTAGTAAAAATATTGGAATATAATTGTGCATTGACATCCACTTAAGGGCTCCTCCAAGGGATTAATTTTTGTTATGATTCTTCATTTTTCCATACTAACTTATATTTGCTAAACTTGACCACCACAGTAATTATCTTTTCCCTCGCCACTAATAAAAAATCAAGAGTAATGATCCTTTTGATGATTTCTAGTAGGTATCCCTAAATATGCACCCACCATAACTGGATCTCATTGAGTTCCCTAGATCAAACTATATTTTTTTTAATGCACAGAAGGTCATTGGATATTGAAAGATACATGGAAATAGACAAATATCTAACTCTTAACCTATGGGACAAATCATTGGATATTCAACATTTTACTAACGGAACTAAGCATCAGAGCCATAACACTCCCATCACACAAACTTATTATAACATCAGTTATCTGACACTCAACCATAGGCCATATCACTCCATACCGATGGAACGAATTGTCAAGTCTCGTTGGACTAGAATAATAATTCGTCAAATATCTGACATCAAAACGTCGCCATTTTTGGCATCTAAGGTGGCATAGCTATAACACTCTCGTCGCACAAACTTATTTTAATGTTGATTATCCAATGCTCAAACATTGGATATACGACTCCATACTGATGGAATGAACAACCAGGTCTTGTTGATCTAGCCTAATAAGGTGTCAAATAGCTGATGTCAAAGTGTAACCATTTTTGCTAGGGCAGCGGATATTCGATGTTTACCCAGTTGCATATTCGATGAATATGGGCATTGCACCTGAATTTTTACCCATCGCATATATGATGAATGTGGGTGTCTCAAAACTGTCCCCAATTTCTCTGTAAAGATATGAAAAGAAGTATGTTTCCTATAATGAGGATTTCATACTTTGCAGACTATAGAATAGAGGAATTATCACGCTTTCGTATAGGAAATATGTTATGCAGATTGTAGGAGATAGTTTGAATCATGGAGGAGGAGGAATTGCACTATTGTAAAATAATCTGTAATTTGGGGTTATGACTCTCTTATGGACCATAAATGGAGAACTTTTTTTTTTGTCTTATGATTAAGCATTTTTGTTCAATTTGATCATTTATAAATAATTATTTTAGTTTCTTATCTACCTTTGTTTTACAAGTGTGATCATTGGTCCAAGTATAGTTGCTAGAATTTGATAAATCATGCTCATTTAAAACATTGTCAATCTATCTTGCAAGGTTGAGCAGAGATGGATTTAGAGTTTAATATTGTATTTGAGAAAACTTGTAAGCATTACGCTGCTAGCTATCTATCATCTTAATGGCATATTCATTATGGTATTATTATTGTCATTTTATTTAGACTATTCTAGTATTTTTACATGATTTATTGGTTTGAATGTAACCTTCATTTGGATTTATATGTACGTGAAAAAAGGATATGGTAACTATTTATCATATAGTTGTTTGAGCATATTTGTTTGAACAAATAGCTGGTCCTGAAACTATTTCCTTAACCTAATAATTCTATTTTATTCTAAATTCAAGTTGGTCCATATTGTAATTTCTTGCTCTTGATTAGGATAAGGATTATTCCTTTCCTAATCGATATATATTAGGATTTATTTGGTTTCTTACATCCTAGATTAGTTTGAATTTACATTTAGATTAATGTCTTCTTGTGTAGGATCAACCCCATTTGTGGTTTGGTTAAACCCTTATGGAAACTTAAGGACTGAATTTGTGCAAGTGCACTATAGGAGGGTAAGTCTTATGCCTCTTTTTGTTGATAGTAGTTAGAAATATCACTAATCAGTAGGGAGATTGAGGGGCAACTAGAACCCACTTAACCCATCAGAATCAACATCCTAAATGGATAAGGGCCTAATTGGATCCCTGACTGGGTGATCTCTCCAATTTGATTATGGTAATTTTTGGCCATCAACATGTTTCTGATGAAAATCCTTCCAACATTTGTTGTCTAATTCATCTAACAGCTTGCTTGTGCATTTTGTCTCTTGAAGAATGATTATTGTATGGTTTTCCCTAAGGATTATTTCTTGCAAGAACCTTTGCTTTCCCTTGCAATTGAGTCTCCTAATATCCCAAGTGATTACTTTCAGTGAGAAGGATGAGGAATAGAGGGGAATACATCTGTCATGACAGTCACTTTACCTGAGTTGTCTAGCATCTAACCTAGTTCTTAAATGTGGCTTTTGTTTCTTTCATGCCTTCCTTTTTCCTTCCTTTTGGGGCTTTGAGGGCTCCTTGAAGCTATGATTTTGGATTCTATAGATTGATAATCCTGAGCTTTGAGAGGCCACTCCCTTGTAATTGCAGATATTAAAGTACGCTTGATGCAACATTTTCACCTTTTGTTTTGGAATTGTTTGCAAATATTTTCCTTTCAACTTTGTTGCCGTAATTTACAGGGTTTATTCCTCTACATCCATATTTTTTGTATTGTCATGGGTTATCCTTCAGGTTTTTTCCTCTACTTATGGATTATTCTTTTGTGGATCCTCTTGGTTAGCCTTTGTTGCCTTTATTTTGATGAAGTTTTGATTTGGATTAATATATGTTGAGTTGATTTCTTCTGCTCACAATTACCATTTTAAGGTAACTACCACATAAGTTTTGTTGGAAAAGAACAATTAAAATGACCATAACATTAACAAATTATGATAAAAAATAAATAAAATGATAAAATCACTACATAAAATATTTGACATAAAAATCCTTTCAGATATCATGAGCTCAATTATCTGATAGACATAGGGCATTTCTCACACCTATCGAATAGTGCAATTGCATACACTTCCCTTAAATTTGTTATCATAGTCTCTAGAAATCACAATAGTATTTGATTTATTATTGTATAATGCTACTATTTGTGAAAATTCCTTGAAATTTAGCAACTGGAATTTATTCTTCTAACGGATTAATTATGCAAATTATTTTTTTTATGACAAAATAACGAATAAATCACATTGCAATTTCTTCACAATAAAAGTGTTGTGTAAAATCAACTGGAAACTAAGAAAATAGAGCACACGCACATGATAAAATTGACACATTATTTTTGGACAAATGTCCTTGTTAGCCCCTGAGGTGCAGTGCTGCTATTTTTAGCGGAAATGTCCCCTGTTTTAGCTCTGACGGCCACGTCTCCTCTTGCTCCGCTTTGGTCATAAGCGAGACTTCAAAAATATTACTTTTGCATCAATAATCACATTGGATCCTGAAAATGGATCAAAATATTCTCTCTAAGTCTTCAAAATCTCATGAAATCATGCCAAAGATCAAAACAATCGCATGAGAAGAACCCTTAGAATGGTGGAAAAACACTATCAGGAAACAAAAACATAGAGAAAACAGTGAAAAACAGAGCAGCGGAGGCTTGAACAATGAATGGACAACAGCTGTCAGATCTGGCCAATCAACAGTCCAGATCTGATCGGCAGAATCACAATCGGCTAATGCAACAGAGTGCTCACCAAACGGCCCGGGGTTATCGTGATATGCGATTGTGATTAATCGCATCGGAGCTTCACAGAGGAGCGAGATATACATATATACATACATACATATACATATACATTACATATGCATATGCATATGCATATATACATATACATATACATATACATATACATATAACATATACATATACAATATATATATATATATATATATATATATATATATATATGCTATGTGATTAGCCGGACTCGAAGGGGTTTGGGAATGAAAATACATAATATTGGAAGTCCGTCATGAGCCATTTTTAATGTATTTCCAATGTTTTAATGTATTTCTAAAAAAGCAAAGGGACGGGCCATTTATGACATGCGACAATGATTGGGAACGGACCTGACAGCTCTGTTTTGCCTCTGTTCATATTTTTAATAGTCAACAGGTGAACTGAAATAACAGAATATATGGCCGTAAGGGGAAAAACAATAGTGCAACATAGCCGAACCAACAAAAATGGTCATGGAGCATCGCTAGCACGAGCAAGCTACCTGACAGCGCGACAAAAGTACTAGAATGTGGTTACTCTGTTGTTAGAAAAAGAGGCCTCTGAGCACATATGTGTCTAGTCATGGCATCAAGTCATTAAAAATACAGAGAGAATAGATTAAGACCTCTCAAGCCTCAAAGGGTTTGAGAGCATTGTAAAAAGCCTATAAATGGCTGAAAGTTAGAAGTATCAAGGGTTCAACTTTTGGAGACTGTGGAGACTCTACTCCTCTTAGCGTCTCATCTTCATTCCAGTAACACAAGCTTCCTTTGTTATCATATGTTCAATCACCATCTTTTCCTCTGTTCTAAGCTTACACTTGAATGGATTATTCATGTTTTCTTCTCTGTCGAATGCCAGATAACTGTCATCTTATCTCTGCATTGATAAATTAGATTTGTAAGCTTCGTTTACTTTCTGTAGCTAGCCATTCATATGTGTTTATGTATGTATCTACTAGTACAGTCAGGTTTCTCCATATATTCATTGAATCTATAAACTATTGAGCATTAGTGGTTGAAATCCTTGTCAAGATGAGTGCGTTCATGAATATTTTGAGTGAAAATAGAGTTTAAACAATCATCTAACTTGATCCAAACCCCAATCCATTCTAATAGTTCAGAGAACGATATTGAAGATTTATATGTTTCCAGGCATCTCTGAGCTACAACCTAGGAGAGCTTCCTGGAGTGCTAACATAATTGGCACCATTGCCGGGGAAAGGAGACTAAAGCTCAGCTTTCCTGGGAGACACCACAGATCCAGCTTTGATGATAGATAAAGTCTGGACACTTTTTCAGTTGCAGTCATCTATCTGGTGACTCTACTAGAGGACGAACCTCTTGGTGACTCCACTAGGGAGTTCTGGCTTAGTTTGTGAGGCATACTTAGAGAAATCCTCAGAAGCCACAAGTTGACCTAGTATCTGACCCTGAAAAAATCACAAAGAAAGAAAGGCATTGTAGAAAGGAGCATTAGGTTCAGGTAGCTCTAAACAATATTCTATAGCTCTTTAAGAAAATCCTGTAATAGAACAAATACATATTGAGAGTATAGCATCTAATACTAGCAGTGAAGAAACAATCCCAGAGATTCATAAAGCTCCTTATTCTTTAGTTTCTCCTTCTATTCTAAGCTCGAAGGAAGCCTCTCCTCCTATCCATCATACTCCTTTAGTCCTATCAGTCACTCCTCAACCCTCTGTCATTGAGACTTCCAGTCCCCTCATAGCCACCACAACTATGGCAGGACCACTAGCACCTACCAAAATGGAAAGAATCATAGCTACTAGGTATGGACCTCTAGTACTTCCCACTCCTTTGAATGCCATGCCTACTGGAGGATATCAGAAGTATAGGCCTAAGTTCACTAGGATTGAAGGTGTTACAGCTGAGGAACATCATGAATCATTCTATAGCTATGCTGATAACCTCGACATTAGTGAAGATGATGTATGGATGAGAGTCTTTGTCCAAAGTCTAGATGGAGAGGCTAGAAAATGGTTCAGAGAACTAACCCCAAGGTCTATAGCAGATATTGAGGCTTTAGATGATGCATTCCTAAAGCATTGGGGATATAAGAAGGATCTACTCTACTACCACACCAAGTTTGGGAACTTAAAGAGGGAAAATGGTGAGTTGTTGTTTGATTTTAATAAGAGGATTAACCGCATGTACAACAAGATACTAGCTGAAGTAAAACCCACCACTACCTCTGCTAAACTCACCTATGCCAGTGCCTTTTATTCTGGCTTCTGTCTACTGTTGAGGGAGAGACAAGATGCTACCTTAGCTAATATGCAGGATGTAGCCTTGGAAGTAGAATCAAACATCATGGTTGCAGAGAAGCTCAAGGGGAATGTTTACAGAAGGAGACAGAGGGGCGAATTTTCATCATCTTCGGATCCCAAGATAGATAAAATTACCAAGATGATAGAGTCATTAGCCTCTGAAATCTCCAAATTAAAGGTTGAGCAGCACCCTGGGAAAGGAAGAGTTCCTAATACCTTTGCTCCTAGAAATCCAAATCCATATAGAAGCGCTAATGAGCAGTTGTAGATTCTGCAAAGAAGCAAAGATGCCAATGAAGACCAAAGGGTAAAGATCCCTTTTCAGAATTTATTCATGGAAAAAGAGCAATTTGAAGAAGATGATGAGATCCATTGCCTGGAAGACAAAGGTAGTGCCTCCTTTTTGACCTCAAATACCTATGAAAAGTCGTTATTCAATGACCAGATCAGCCAAGAGTGGGATGGTGGAGCTGTTCTGCAAACTGTTGATCAACACAGATATAATCTGAGGTCAAAGATGAATAATGCCAAGGAAACTCCCATTCAGAGAGCTGTTGTTCCTGCAATACAACAAGATAATAAGCAGAAACGACCAGTAGCTGACCCTATCATCCTCAAAGCTCCAACTCACGAGGTAAGAGGCCTTGACAATTCTCCTTCTCCTTTCAGTTTTGAATCAGAAATTCAGAAGCTAAGCATACCTATACCTCTGATTGAACTAGTGAAGAATGAGTCCTTCACGAGATCTATCCTCGAGGCCCTTGAGCCTAAAGCCATCCAAGCCTCAAATTACTATGTAAATATGCAAGATGACAAACCAGTTGTTTTTCTCAGCCCAATGATTGAAAATTGTGATGACAGCTCCCCATCATTCTATGTATCGTTGACTATTCATGACAAAATCCTTCACAACTGAGTTCTGGACACAGGAGCTAGCCATAATCTAATGCCCAAGGCTGTCATGGATGAGTTGGGTCTTGACATTACCAAGTCTTATCATGACCTGTTTTCTTTTGACTCTAAAAAAGTGAAATGTTTGGGATTAATCAAAGACCTAGCCATCACCTTGTCTCAGTTGCCCCTGAAGAGCATGGTGATGGATATTGTGGTATTAAATGTACCCCCCAAGTTTGGAATGTTGCTCTCCAGAGGTTGGATCAAGAGATTAGGCAGAACATTGCAAAATGATCTGTCCTATGCTACTGTCCTAGCTTTTGGAGGTGAGAGTAGGATATTATACAGGGAAGATCAGTTGGCTTATATAGTCAGTGATGAAAGGAATCCCACTAATCATTCCATCTATGTTGTTGATGCTGATTTTAGAGCTTGTATTCTTCAGATTGAAGAATCCCAGTTGGCCTCCATGTAGCTTAAGAAACCGGATTTCCAGATCACAGAGGAAGAAGGCCCACAAATTTGGGACATGTTCTTTGATGGATTTTGCTCTAAGGAAGTTTCAGGGGAAGATGTAGTCCTTGTGTCCCCCACACAAGAATGCATTCATTTACCTTTCAAGATAACTTTTCAGGTCACAAATAACATAACAGAATATGAAGCCTTGATATTGGTCTTAAATGCTGCTAAAGAAATGGGCATCAAAGGTCTAAAGGTGTTTGGAGACGCAAACCTTATCATTCAGCAGGTCAACAAAACTTTCCAAGCAAAGCATCCAAGGCTGAAAGCATACAGAGATGAGGTATGGAAGCTCAAGGACTCGTTTAATATTTTCAGCATTTCTTACATCTCAAGAATGAAGAACCAGCTTTATGATTCCCTTGTTGTGTCTGCTAGCACATTTATTCCTCCTTTGCCTCCAAAATTAACTTATGAAGTTCAGGTGAAATATAGACCATATCTTCCTGACAATGTCAAATACTGGAAAGTTTTTGAAGATGATGATGAAATTAATAAGTTTTCACAAGTTATTGATGAATTTTCTGAAATGCACATCGACCAAGAAAACAAAACCATTGAAGAATGCAACCAATCCAAGCTAAAGGATGAGATTGGTTAGGACAACATTGTTCAGCTGCCTAGTGACCATATACCCAAAGGATTGGTGCCCCTAGAGAAGTTGTTTGATCATAATGATGTACCTTATAAGTCTGCCAAAAACGAAAATGAGTCTGTTGTTCATAAACATAATGTAGGGAGTCCAGCCCATCCAAAGTACATAAATCTATCCACTCACTTGTCTTCTGCCCAGAGTTCCGAGTATTACACCCTGATGAAACAATTTGCTGATATTTTTTCTTGGGAGTACAGTGAGCTTAAGACCTATAACACCAATATGATTTAGCATAAGATTCCACTAGAGAAGAACACCATCCCTTTTAAGTAGAAATTAAGACCTATCAGCTCTCTCTTATCTCCTTTGATTGAAAAGGAAATCAAGAAGCTACTGGATGCCAAGATCATAGTTCCCCTAAGGTATTCAAAATGGATAGCTAACCTTGTGGTAGTAAGAAAGAAGAATTGAGAAATCAAGCTTTGTGTTGAATTCATTAATCTGAACAAATGCTCTAAAAAAGACAACTACCCTCTGCCTAATATGGGACACTTGCTGCAAAAAGTTTCAGGGGCTAGAGTCATGCCTTTCCTAGATGGATTTTCATGTTACAATCAGATTGTTGTACATATAGACGATCAGGAAAATATCGCCTTCACTACTCCTTGGGGCACTTTCATGTACTCCAAGATGCCTTTTGGACTGATGAATGTTGGGGCTACTTCTTAGAGGGCCATGGACATAGCCTTTGTGGGAGAGAAGGACAAGTTTGTCCTTATTTACCTTGATGACATAACATTATTTTCCAGTAGTCACAAGGACCATTTGTGGCATTTGAAGAAGGTGTTTCTAAAGTGTAGATGTTTTGGAATTTCTATGAACCCAAATAAGTCGGTTTTCTCTAGAAGAAGGCAAAATGTTGGGCCATATTTTTTCTGCTAATGGTGTGAAGTCGATCCAGCAAGAGTTTAAGAAATTTAGACATTGTCCATCCCAAGGTCAAAAAGGGACATTCAATCTTTCCTAGGTAATATTAACTTTGTCAAGAGGTTTATTCCAAACCTTGCAGAGCTAGTGAAGCACATCACTTCCATGCTGAAGAAAGGATCAAAAATAAAATGGACAGATAGTGCAAGAATCTCTTTTGAAGTCATCAAACAAGCTATCATGGAAGCTCCCACTCTAATTAGCCCATATTATACCAGGGTGTTTTATATCTTCTCTTTTGCCTCTTATGATACACTTGCAGCAGTTCACTTGCAAAAAAATGATGAAGGTGTAGAGCACCCTATGGCCTTTTTCAGCAAAACTCTGAGGGATGCTGAACTAAGGTATGACCTTATTGGAAAATAAGCTTATGCTCTCATAAAATATTTAAAGGCATTCAAAATTTATATTTTGCATTCCAAAGTGGTTGCATATGTACCTTCAGCCTCAATAAAAGACGCCCTAACTCAGCCAGATATTGATGGAAAGAGAGCTAAATGGATTGCAAAATTCATAGAGTTCAACATAGAGGTGAAGCCCACCAAGCTTGTCAAAGTCTAGGGCATGGCTAAGCTTATGGCTGAGGAAAATTACAGTTTGTTAGACATCAATTGCGTGGGTTCAAATTCAAGTGGTGAGCAGACAGAGGAACTAGTAGAAGAGCAAGATCAGAATCAGTCTTTGGCTGAAAATCTAGCCACTTGTGAATGGTATTCCAGTGTAGTTCATTTTTTGCAGAAGCTAGAAGTCCCTCCAGGGCTTAGCTCGAGTCAAGCCCAGGCCATTAGGCTTAGATCAATCAAATTCTGCATAATGAAAACCTACTCTATTGGAAAGACCCATTAGGGATCCTCTTGAGATGTCTAGACAAAGGAAAATCTGTGGAAGTCACACACCAATTCCATTCTAGCATCTGCAGAGGGCATCATTATTGGAAAACCATGGTCCACAAGATCTTGAGAGCTAGGTATTATTGGCCTACTCTGTTCTCTGATGTGTTTTCTTTTATGAAGCCTTGTGACAAATGTCAGAGATTTTCAAGAAGACAACAGCTAAAATCTCTGCCCTTGAAGCCAGTACACGTCAATGGTCCCTTTCAGTAGTGGGGCTTGGACTTCATAGGTGAGATCAATCCACATTCCATTGGCCATCACAAATGGATCTTGGTAGCCACTGATTATTTCACCAAATGGGTTGAGGTCGTGCCCACTAAAAATGTTAATCATTAGGTTATCATAAAGTTCTTGAATGAGAATATTTTCACTAGATTTGGTTGCCCAACCAAACTAGTCATTGATAATGCAGTAGCTTTTAGGGCAGAAGAATTGGTGGACATGTGTGAATCCATGGGCATTCAATTGGTGCATTCTACCTCATATTATCCTCAAGGCAATGGCCTGGCAAAATCATCTAACAAGAGTCTTGTAAGGATAATAAAAAAATTGTTGGAGGACAACAAAAAGAATTGGGATTCCAAGTTGAAGTTTGCACTATGGGCTGAAAAAGTTACCAACAAGAAGTCCATAGGGAATTCTCCATTTAAGCTGATTTATGGCATTGATGTTATTTTTCCTATCCAGTTGATTATCCCTGTGGCCAAATTCTTGCAAGAAGAACAAGATGAGGAGAATGACATAGCGAGGAGAATGAGTAACTTGGTTGAATTACAGCAGATCAGAGAACAACTAGTTGAGAAGTCAAGAATTCATCAGAAGAAGATCAAAGAAACCTCTGATAGAAAGGCAAAGGTGGACACTTTTAGGTTGGTGACTAGGTTCTCAAATGGGATGCATTGAAGGAAAAGAAGGGCAACCATGGTAAATTTGATGCCTTATGGACAGGACTGTTTGTCATTGCTCAAGATCATATGAACAATACTTTCATTCTGCACAATTTGGAGGGGGAGGTGTCTTTGATGGCCTAGTCAATGGGCGGTTTTTAAAATTTTACTTCATATGAGGCTCTAAGGCCTTAATATTGTAATAGGTTTTTCAGTTTTTGTTTTTATGAAAATAAACTCCATGCCCAATGGAACACTAGGAGATAAGTTTGTTTTGGTTGTTACTGGAAAGGTAGTGGTCTACAGTTCTTGAAACCTCACAGGGAGGCTTTTATCTCCAAGAGGAGCCAGTGTTAGCCCCTGAGGTGTACTGCTACTATTTTTAGCATAAATGTCCCTTGTTTTAGCTCTAACGGCCACGTCTCCTCTTGCTCTGCTTTGGCCATAAGCCGGACTTCAAAAATATTACTCTCGCATCTATAATCGCATCGGGACCCGATCCAAATGGATCCAAATATGCTCTCTAAGTCTTCAAAAGCTCGTAAAATCATGCCAAAGATCAAAACATTCGAATCAGAAGAGCCCTTAGAATGGCAAAAAAACACTATCCGGAAACAAAAACATAAAGAAAACAGTGAAAAAAAGAGCAGTGGAGGCTTGAACAATGAATGCACAGCAGCCATCAGATATGGCTGATCAACGGTCTAGATCTGATCAGCAGAATCACAATCGGCCAACACAACAGAGTGCTCACCAAATGGCTTGGGGTTGTCACGATATGCGATTGCGATTAATCGCATCGCAATATCACATCAGAGCTTCACAGAGGAGCGGGATAAATGTATATATATATATTAATATATATTAATATATATAATATATATATATTATATCTAATATATATTATATAAATATATTTGTATTTCTTAACAGTCAATAGGTAAACTGAAATAACATAATATATGGTTGTAAGGGGAAAAACAACATCGCAACACAGCTGAACCAACAGAAATGGTCATGGAGCATCACTGGCACGAGCGAGCTACCTGACAGCGTGACAAAATTACTAGAATGTGGTTACTCTGCTGTTAGAAAAAGAGACCTTCGAGTTCATGTGTGTCTAGTCATGGCATCAAGTCTTTAAAAAGATAGAGAGGATAGATTAAGGCCTCTCGAGCCTCAGAGGGTTCGAGAGCATTGTAAAATTCCTGTAAATGGCTGAAGGTTAGAAATATCAGGGGTTCAACTTTTGGAGCTGTGGAGACTCTGCTCTTCTCAGCGTCTCATCTTCATTCCAGTAATACAAGCTTCTTTTGTGGTTATATGTTCAATAACCATCTTTTCCTCTATTCTAAGCTTACACTTGAACGGGTTATTCATGTTTTCTTCTCTGTCAAATGCCAGATAACTATCATCTTATCTCTGCATTAATAAATTAGATTTGTAAGCTTCATTTACTTTCTGTAGCTGGCCATTCGTATGTGTTTATGTATGTATCTGCTAGTACAGTCATGTTTCTCCATATATTCATTGAATCTATAAACTATTGAGCATTAGTGGTTGAAAGCCTTGTCAAGCTAAGTGTGTTCATGCATGTTTTGAGTGAAAATAGAGTTTAAACAATCATCTGACTTGATCTAAACCCTAATCCATTCGAATAGTTCAGAGAACGATATTGAAAATTTATATGTTTCCAAGCATCTTCAAGCTACAACCTAGGAGAGCTTCCTAGAGTGCTAACAATCCCCAAAAAAGGCCAATGTGGGAAAACTTGTGCAAGAGATGAGGGTTTTATTATTATTATGTAGTAGTGAAAATTTTGACTAAAATTAAGATGCCAATTTGGCAATCTTCTTTAGAAAAAATACTAGCAAAATTATTAAGGGAAAATTTCCCTTCTCCACATCCTATCCTGCAAAACATTCCCACTGAAACTGGCCCTTGAATACCTTTACATAACCTATAGCTTGCACTGCATGAAACTACCTCTGAATCATACATCTTGCTTGTTGTTGCCTCTGAAAGTGATTCTCTGGCCCTCTGGAAAATTTTCCCGTCCTCCGACAACTGAATCAACCTCTCCTCTAGTTGAATCGAACTGTCGTCTTGAGGCATTGGTAAGCCACTGCGCAACCTCCTATGGAATAGCTCGACCTCCTCTAGTTAACTCTCTTAGAACTAGAAACCTCCACCAAAATCTCTATTGTTGCTTCTTCGCCTCTGCTACTGATCTCCTAGCTTGAATTCTCTTCCTAGATGAATCTTTACTCTCTAGGAGATTCGATCTACCTAGATCACCCACTCACTCGATGTGTCTATATCCATCCCATTGTCCTGCTCTTATAATCTATCGTTGGTGAACCAACGACCATGATTAGCTCTCTATCAATGGCTAAGATCATCTCAAACTCAATCCGTGTGAGTTTCTAAGCCATCCTCACTTTTCTCAATTAATTCCCTTTAATGAATCAATTTTTCTAAGACATAGGAATTTTTTAATTAGTGATCAATTAATTTAACTGAGTTGTCTCTAGGTGTTTTCTCCCACAACATTTTCTTGTTTTTGGATATATTGTGTTTCTTAGCCTCTCTAACCAAAGTTGAGACTAGAACACCTATCTAATGCTTCAAAAACTAACATTATTTCCATAAGACAATGGTGAACCAAAACTCGTGGCGTTCTAAAATAATTTTCCATACTTACTATCCCAAGTAGTTGGTATGGACTAATAAGAGTTGTTGGAAAGGGAGGAAAACCAAAATCATTAGTGTAGCCACTCCATATAATTATGTTGGAGAAAATAATTATATATCTAGAAGGGTAATGATTCTTCACAATTATTATTGTCTAAGTAATAGATTCACAAGCTTATAATGTGCACATGTATATTCTTTTAATTATTAAAATTATATATATCTATATATATATATATATTCGTAGTGAGTAACTTTCACTGGCAGAATCTAAAAGGATTCTAGCATCTTGGAAAGCTAATAAATTGATTACAAACTCCCATTAAGAGAATATAAAAATATGTCACAAGGTGAGTAACAATTATAATAATAATGAAGCATAACAAGGAGTCACATGGTAATGTAGATCATTGTTAAGCCAAGTGGTGTTATAATTTCATATATGATGCCTATCTTAGCCATATATTACTCCATACCTTAATTAAATAGTATTAACTCTTGAAACAAGAGCCAAGAACATAAAAACATTAAAAGATGCATCATGGGTATCCTTGATATCCTAATAATCAATATAGACAAGATAAGGTTTTAGCGTCATCATCTCATAATGTTACAACATAAGCTCATAATTACTTGATTCACTTCTTGCTAAATAAAAATGATGCAAATCTTCTCCTATATTAGGATTGAGTTATTTCCCTTATACCCAAAAGTATGGGACTACATCCCATAATTTTCCACATAAGTTGGTGTAGTACACATACATATTAAGCTTACCTGTTCCCCAACTAGACCTAGTCAACTCTAATGTGCTTAGTCAACTAGTCACTCAACCCCTCAATCTAATGAGTTGAGTTTTCTAGAAATCACAACATTCCAACAATTAGTGGATCATCCTTGTTCTTTCGGGTGGATTCCATCCTTCTATAAATAGGCTCCAGGTCAAGGATGATGAGATCTTAACTGTGATTACATTTTTTAGGAATAGGATTTATCTCCCCCTCATATTTGTTGAGACACGGGATTGGGGAGTTATCATTTGGAGCAATGATGGTGGAGGCCCACTATGATGCCTTTCACATTGTTCTTCTACAACTCTACTAGCATGGTTTCATGGATAGTTAGATATGTGAGAATGGGAAGATCATGTTGGGTGTTTACATCTGAAGCTTGTTAAGATTGCTTCCCAAATCGACCTTAACACCAATAATAACCATCAACAAGCGTATGTAAAATTAATTCATTAAAACAATCATTTTTGCACTAAAGCCCAATTTGGGATTTTTTAAGGTAAAGTATAGCATTGAATGGGGTTTTTTTAGGGCAATAAAAAACTCCTCCTTTAAATGGAACTCTAATAAGAATGTGAATCATAAAGGGATATTTGGCTTGGTACTTGTTTTCTATTAACTTTTGGCTAGAGTTTGTTTGGAAAATTAACATTTAAGATATGATATAGTTATAATGCCACATTATCCATTTTATTATATGAAGTGAGTATAAATTAGCCATTGTACCATACAAAATAAGCAAGTCAAACACAATTACAACATAACCATTATACTCAATCTCATTCTAATCAAAATGACCACATTAATTTTGGTCTTTACAAATGTAAATAACAATACTATTATACGCACCCTAATGGGGGTGTTGGAAACAATGCTCACAGAGGGGGGAGAGAAGGCCCACCACCTCCCATGGAATTAAAGAGGGGGATGACATGGCCACATCCCCCCATTAATTCACACATGATACGAGTAATGAGGAACCATAAAATTAATATGGAAACCCTTGTGACCTATGTGTCTTCTTGTGAAGGTTGGAATCCCTCTACCATTTCCTAGTATCTTCATATTATCTCTAGGCTATACCTTGTGACCTATGTGTCTTCTTGTGAAGGTTGGAATTCCTCTACCATTTCCTAGTATCTTCATATTGTCTCTAGGCTGTAAGTGGGATTTTTCTTTTCCAGCATTTGGTTGTGCAACACTCTAGTGAAGGAAGGCCCAAGCTCTCCTAGTGTAGCCTTCCATAGTCCTTATCCCATTTGTTAACACCTAATCCTAAGGGATTGGGAAATTCATGTAAATATTGTATATAGAAAAATAAAGGAATTTGGAAGATGAATCCCAATAGTCTCCCTCTCCTTGTATATATCCACGTTTTCTCTTAATGCAAAAACCAATGCATTCATAGAGTTACTATCCTGGATTGATATGGTATCAGAGCCAACTGCATTTTTAGTTTCCCCATGTCCTGTAACTCCAATTTTTCTACAATTATCCTTTATTTGTTGGCATTCCTCTACCCAATAACTCCTTCACTGTCTATCAGGGATGAAAATTTACGCTGAAACTTCTCCTTTCAATGCTCCAAACTTAGCCCCCTTGATCTCTATATGTTGAATAGAATATGGCATTGTGGCTTTTTTTAAAATGCGTTGGTGATTTTTTTGCATTGAGACCTCTACCTTGAGTGTGTTGAACGTTGCAATAACCTACACTTACAAACTAAAGAGGTATGTGTGACTCTCAAGAGAAATAAGATATGTAACGAGGCCTGCCTTGCATTGATACACTATGCATGGTGTGACAAGGTTGTAGACAACAATACATTGCTTAGTTTTGGCTTCAAAGGCCTTGTGGTACTTATGGAAAATTTTAGGGCTAGTATTGGCAGGAGAGCTAATTTTCTATGTTGTTTCCAAAAAAATGATTCACCAATTTCCATTTTTTCCTAAAAATGATTCGCCAAAATTTTACAACACCAAATTATTTTACCATAACAATCGCCAAAATTTTATATAGAATAATATAAAATCATTGTAATTATAAATATTTCTACAAAATATCACCAAACATTTTACAGTTTGCATATGAGGGACTAGTAAGATTCGCCAAGGTTTTTAAAATTTAAGATAAGCTTCCATCCTTAAAATTTTCCCTGGTGGTACTCTAAGTAAAAATGTGCAGTTTTTGTTGTTGCATGGACTCAAACCTCTCTCATTCAACATGAGAGTTGGCATCGTGTTGTTGATAGGTGGAATCCGTGTACGGTATATGGTGCGTTAAACCTTTTTTTTGAAGGTTGTGCATTGGATTCCTGGTATGCATTGTGTTAACTGATGCATTGAAGTTTTTTTGCGTGGTTGATGAATAGTTTTTTTTCAAGACTTTAAAAAGGCCGTGTTCCATTATTTTGGGTCGATATGTATTATATGGTAATGAAATTTCATGGTGTATGGAGGAATACTGACAGCATACAAGGCCTAGTTGAAGAAATTTTTGAAGACATAGCCAATTATTTTTATTACAAGGACATCAATTTTTGTTGCAAATATTGTAATTATTTTGAGGCCAATTCAGAATTATATGATGAATTCACTCATATTCATAATGGGAGTAGCTCTCATTGGAAAAGACAACCACCATGAGTGGTCCAGGAAGATAAAGAACACATTGATTTTTAATGGGTTTTGGAAAGGATTTTTTGGAGAATGGGGAAATCATTTTCATAAGCCCACTTCTAACAACTGGAATTTTCCATCTAGGATGAAAAAAAGAGTAAGGAAAATGACTTTATTGTAGTATTAGTCAATGAAGAGGTGAGTCATCATATTATGCCATTTACAAATGCTTTTGGTGCTTAAAAGATGTTGAAAGAATTATATGCCTCACACTCTAAGCTAGAAGTTGTTCAATTGATTATCAAACTTTTTAATTTAGAATTGAAGGATGATGATCCCCTTTCCTTAGCCTTTGAAATAAGATCCATTATGCATGACATAGAATCCACTAGTGTTAAAATTTATGTTCCTCTCATTTCTTTTTTCAAGTCAGTGTATCCTACTTATTCCCATTATCTTGAGTCATTACAAGCAAGTGGAAAAATTTAAGAGATTTCTTTTGACTCTATGGTGGAAAAGTTTGCTGAAAGAGAGAAAGCTTTTGGGAAGAATAAGACAATTTCTCAATCTCCTAAATAGGTTTCATGCCTTGCATAAAAATATAAGAATCAGTGACATGATTCTTCTAGAGGAAGAGGTGGCCGAAGAGGACAAGAAAGGAAGAATTTTAAAGGCAATGGAGCAGAAGTTTCCAAGGAGAAAAATCTAATATTCATTGCATATGGTGTAACACAAATAGTCATGATGCTTCCATAGCTCTCATGGGATAATATTAGATAGGAAAGGGAAGAAAAGAAAGGGAAATCATTATATAAAGGGAAAGGTAAAGCACCTGAGTCCACTCATTATGTCGTGGAACATTGAAACATTGGAGTAACTGAGGACTTATTTAATGATTCACTTACTTCATATAGCAATCTACTTTGCAGACAAATCAAAACTCAAGCCATGAGGGCTTGGCACCATCAGGCTTAAACTATCTGTTCTTCCAGACTTTCTTCTACGTAATGTTATCGACCTCCCGGAGTTGAGGATAAACTTGTTGTCTTTGGTTCACATCTGCCAGAAAGGACACTCCATTCACATATTTGATGGCAAGGTTGAGGTTATAAAAGCATCAGATCAATCACTTGTCATGACTGGGATAGAAGAAGAAAGACTTTTGAAGTTGCCAGGAATATCTTCTCATGCATAGAACTTTTCATCTAGTTATCACTATGATGAAGGTAAATTTCCATCATGTCTTCTATGTTAAGATATATTTTGACATCTAAACTATAATGATAGTTTGTGTTTATTGAAGAAAAAAGGTGTTACTAGTTTTCCAACAATTCCAAGGAAACTTAAGCAATGTAATTCTTATATCTTAGGAAAGCATAGAAAACAATCTTTTCATTATTCTCATTCCATAACACATAGAAATATTGAACATATTAATTCTGATTTGGGTGGACCTATTGAAAAATGCATCAATAAAGTCTCAATTTGATTTTTCCTTGGTCAAATTGAGAAAATTTGAATTTCCACATCAACAGACAACTTGGATGCACTTAACTTGTGTAACATGGCTTGTCTCACCCAGTTTACTCAGTAGATTTGAGTTGGAGGAGTTAGAGTTCAGTTAAGCATTTGTGATTGCTAATTTGTAGCAGTCAAGGTTAGTATTTTAAGTTGTTTTCAGTTAAACTAGTTCCAACTATTGGAGCAACTAGTGGAAGGTCAGTTTTGCAATGGGACTTTAGCCAAATACAATGATCATCTAGTTAATTGATCAATCAGCCCAAAATATATATTGCATGAAGAGAATTCGAGTTCCCAAGCTATGATGGAGATTCCAAGGAAGTGTGGCATCAGTTGTAGACTAGTCTTGAGTGTACATGTGTTACATGTAGTCAAATGATCAACCTTGGGAATTGCGCAATCCATTTTGGAGAAATTCCTAACTAATAGGGGCCTAATTTCTCAAGGAATTACGAAAGGAAATAGGGGCTCAAGAAGAGGTATAAATTGACCAAGTTTGGGTTAGAGCTTCTCAATGAGTAGAGATATAGGTTATTCACTTTCAGGTTGAGCTCAGATTGAGCTAGCAATTGTAATACATCTCTATTCATTAGATTAATCTGCCAATCAAGCATAGGGGTTTTTAGCAGATTTCTTTCCCTGGAACAATATTATGTGCATTTGTGTTATTTCTCATTGCATGTTTATGATTAATGTTCTAAATTATTAATTGAATTCCTTAAAGTAGTAGAGTCAATTTGCATCTTGTGATTTTTATTAGAATTTCATGAGTAGTTGCAAATATACACCATAATTTCTACATGGTATCAGAGCAAGATTCATATTAGAACAAGAATCTAAAATTTGTTTCTCACGAGGTTCAAATTTCTAGTTCATTGTAGCAGGATCTCTTCATAGTTGAGAAGATGACCTTCAACGAGTTGAGACTAGAGTTTTCTTTGAAGGAAGCTCTAATTTCATTGCATGGAAGGATCACATGGAGGTGGTATTGGATAACATTGGATTGCTAGAATATGTCAAGACATACATTGAAAAAAAACAGGAATATGATGCACAAAACCTAGCCCAATGGAAGAAAGATTTAGCCAAGGCGAGGAGAATAATAATGGAGGGAGCATGTGATCACATTGTCTCAAATATCCATGGGAAAGAAAATCCATTCGCAATGTGGAAAGCACGTAAAAAATTGTTCATGAATAGTAGTGACCATAGGAAGCTGGTCCTCAAGGATAAACTTTGAAATATCAAGATGCAGAAGAATGACATTATCCCGTAGGATCTGAGAAGATTTACACAATTTCGTGATAAAGTTGGTGGGGTTGGTGTTAATGTTGTAGAAGATGATGTGGTAAGCCTAGCCCTTCTAGGCCTTCCCAAGAGTTGGCGTAGTTACCAAGATTCGGTGAACGAGAGGGAGAAATTATTGAATTGGGAACACTTATGGTCTAATTTTGTATAAGAGGAGATAAGGTGGAATACCACAGATGGATTAACATCCAAGTAATAGGAAGAGGAATTTTCTCTAGTTAGCAAAGGAATGAACTCCAGGGGACATAAGTCCTAAGGTGAGGCTAAATCCAACTAAGGAAGAAAGAAGAAATACTTATCCAAAATAAAATTCTTCAATTGTCATGAATTCAGGCACTATGCTACGAAGTATCCACATAAAAATTATAGCAAGAAGGAGCATGTAGGAGGAGCAGCAAGTGAAGCATTGGATTCACAGCTCAAGTTTGACTTCGCCCTTGTCATATGCATAACCACCATTGTGATGGGGAGCGTGTAGTACTTGGACTCTAGTGCCTCGTTCGACATGACAGGGTGTAGAGAGTTTTTTAGTGACTTGGAGGAGAAATATCTCCAAATGCATATTGAGTTTGAGGACGACGCAAGGTACAGTGCTACCGAGATTGGTACAGTCACCTATCAAAGGGAGTCAGGATCCCCTCTTCAACTCAAGGATGTCATGTTCATTCCAGACCCAAAGAAAATTCTCATATTTGTAGTAGTTTTGGAAGATTGTGGTTATGATGTGATCTTCAACAAAGGGAAAGCATTCCTGAGGCACATAGGTACTAGACAGTTGAAGCAGATCAAGGTTTGTGTGAATAAACTACATAAAATTAAGGTAGAAGATGCATGTACAACCTTGGGGAGAAAGTCATAGATTAGAGATATGGTGGTTGAGAGGGAGCAAGATAGACCTCTCAAAATGGATCCTTAGAAGGAGCCTCAAGAAGTTGTGGAGTAGCCACAAATGGAGAGGAAAAGATGAGGTAGAGGGGAGACATCTAGTAGGGGGAGAGTTCAATCCAAATGGGAAGAGGGATCACATGCAGCAATACCTCCAGGAGTGAGGTGGAGTGATGTAGATCCTTAGCCTATGAGTTACATGCATTTGGGTAGGGTCCATTGAGGCGTTCTCCTCATGGGTCATTATCTTTCTACGGGGGCCCATAGTATTTAGTAGCAGAAGGATCAGTGTTAGTCAGGTACTGATAAGTGCAAATCGGTGGTGATAGCAGAGCAGGAGGCTCAGTAGCAGAATTAGAAGCAGCACAATTTTCCCAATAGATACTTGCAGACATAGTTGATTCAATGTTTTTTTTTGTTTTTTTGGATGTTTCTCAGTTACAAATGTTGTAGTAGAAGCAACAACAATGAGAGGTGTTTCATGCATTACATTCCATAGGTGCAGGATAGCGGTGGTCGATAATCCCTTTCTTGCTAAGAGGGAGTGTTGAAATATGTAGCAAGAAAGTCTCAATTTGATTTTTCCTTGGTCAAATTGAGAAAACTTGAATTTCCACATCAACAGACAACTTGGATGTAGTAAAATTTTGTGACATGGCTTGTGTCACCCATCTTACTCAGTAAATTTGAGTTGGATAAGTTAGATTTTAGTTTACCATGTGTGATTGCTAATTTGTAGCAATCAAGGTCTGTTATTTCAAGTTGTTTTCAGTTAAACTAGTTCCAATTGTTGAAGGAATTAGTGGAGGGTCAATTTTTCAGTGGGACTTTAGCCAAATATAGTGATCATCTAGTTAACTGATTAATCAGCCCAAAATATCTAGTGCATGAAGAGAATTCGATTTCCCTAGCTATGGTGGCGATTCCAAGGTAGTGTAACATCAGCTATAGACTAGTCTTGAGTGTACAGATGTTGCATGCAATTAGATGATAAACCTTGGGAATTGTGCAATCCATTTTGGAGAAATTCCTAAATAATAGGTGCCTAATTTATCAAGGAATTGTGCAATGAAATAGGGGCTCAAGCATAGGCATAAATTGACTAAGTCTAGATCAAATATTCTTAGTGAAGAGATAGAGATTATTCACTTACAGGTTGAGCTCAGATTGAGCTAGCAGTTTTAATACATCTCTATTCATCATATTAATGCAAGAAAACATAGGGTTTTTAGCAGATTACTTTCCCCTAGAAAAATACTATGTGCATGTGTGATATTTCTCATTGCATGTTTATAATTGATGTTATAAATTGTGAATTGAATTTCGTAGAGAAATAGAGTAGGTTTGTCTCTTGTGATTTTGATTAAAATTTCATGAGTAGTTTAAAATATACACCCTAATTTCTACAGGCCCTATGCATGTTCCTTCTGAAAATGGTAATAAATACATGATGAAATTTATTAATGACTACACCAGAATGTGCTAGGTATATTTATTGAAGAACAAGTTTGATGCTTTTGAAACATTCAAAAACTTTCATGCATGGATTGAAAATGATACACAATCTCATATTGGATCTATTCATACTGATAATGGAAAATAATATACTTCAAATGAATCTAAAAACTATCTTATCTAGCATGGGATCAAACATCAAACAAAACTGCCTTATAATCCCCAAGAGAATGGAGTAGCTGAAATAATGAATGAGACAATCTTAAATATGGTACGCTCAATCATGTTTTTCAAGAATGTTAAGTTGATATTTTGGGTTGATGCAGTTCTATGTGTCGTATATATAAAAAATAGGTGTCCATCTCATGCTATAAAAAACAAGACTCCCTATGAAATGTGGTATGGCCACATTCCTTTGGTGAGGCACCTCAAAGTTTTTGGTTTCACTTGTTATCCCTTGATACCTAAGGAAAAAAAAAAAAAAACTCGGTGCAAGGGGTTGAAAACGTATCTTCTTGGGGTACTCAGATACCTCCAAAGCATATCTTCTCTATGATGAAGTAAATAAGAAGTTTATAATATCTAGAGATGTGATCTTTCTTGAATCTCCCAAGACTGAAAATTTTGTTGAGTGGCAACTTGATCACTTGGACAGATTTAGGCATGCAAAAAAATTTTAAGAGTTTGAGATTCCACATCTTGAAGGGGTGATCCCTATACTAGATCAATCTGTGGAATCTCACTCTAAATAACTCTCTCCCTCGCATGAAGCTCCATCCACTGATAAACAAGACACTTTAAGTGATGTGATTGAGAGAATTAGGAAGCTAAAACTTGATTCAACCCTATCTCAGTGAATTGAGAAACATAGGTCATCTTTGAAAGGTCCTCAAAAATGGCTCACAAATATGCTTGAAAGTGTTTGTCCTGATGAGGTTGGAAAGACAAAGACAAGAAGCTCTACTAGACAAACTGGAGGCAATGTAGATGATTCTAATTCATCTGTTGATATGGATGTTTCTTACAATTGTGAATCAAATGCGTCTACAGATTTTGAACCAACCTCCTTCAAAGAAGCCACTTCTCATGATGAATGGAAAGAAGTGATGTATAATTAATATGATGCTTTGATAAAGAATGGCACTTGGAAGCTAGTTGATCCTCCATTAGCAACCAAAACAATAGATTATAAGTGGGTCTTCAAGAACAAGTATAAATCATATGGCTCACTTAACAAGCAGAAAAATAGACTCATGGCAAAAGGTTTTGCACATAATGAAGGGGTCGATTATGAGGAGGATTTTTCCCCCATAGAAAAATTGGCTACCGTCCAGACTCTCTTTTCCTTGGCAACTCATAATGATTGGAAAGTCCATCAAATGGATGTAAAAACTACTTTTTTGAATGGAGATATGAAAGAGAATGTTTTTATGTCCCAACCAAAAGGATTTTTTGTGAAGGGTCAAGAACACAAAGCATGAAAACTTTTCAAATCATTGTATGGACTCAAGCAAGCACTGCAAGATTGGTATGAGAAATTGATTAGGCATCCTCTGAAACTCAATTTCAAACACTATCATTTGATGATACAACTTTGTTTGCCAAGAAAGTTGGCAAAACATTTGTATATATTGTTGTGTATGTAGATGATATTTTGATGACAAGGAACAATGAGAATTACATTACATCCTGTTGATGGTGCTGGACCCACCAACATGTCAAGGGATCTCCCTAGTAAGAAGTCCCAATTAGACCTCAGACCGTTTGGTGTAGGAGTCCCAGCAGTGGGTCATACGGTAATGCCTTGACCGCAGTTTCGCACAGAGGCAAGTAAGATTTCCCTGTTGGTAGCAAGGGTGTGACATATGCAGTCATTCAAGGAAGGTGCATGAGTGGTTTTAACACACGTAGGGTGAAGTGAGTGTGCTTCTTGGAAACCTATGACATCACAAAGTTAAGAAGGGAACACACGAGAAAAGATGCATCACAACATCGAAGGCAAGTAAGCTAGAAATCCAAAGTGATGGTTAAACCAACAACACATATCAGAAAGATTCATACATACATATACAGAAAATAGCTACACATGCATGCGTAAGAAAATAAATACATATATCATTTAGAGTAAACAAGATAGCTTAAATACAATATGACATATGCATGAAACGTGTTGGCTCTGTTATATTAATAAGTGTAAGTTCCAGTCATACAATACATCCATGTACAACTACTAGCTCCGACAGCGGAAAATTACAGCCAAAACCGCCTACTTCTCCAAAGAGATATACTAGTTCTGCGCAATGGAGAAGCCAAGGCTCGCTACAATACTGTCCAAGCTCTCTCTAAGACAATCCTATTAGAAGCTTGGCTGACCAAAAGCCTCTACAATGAGTTATGAGGGACTATATATAGCAAAGGGTGGGGTAGCCCTTGACATTCCCCTTTGTGACAGTTCATCTACCCTCATGACCCTTCATCTACTCTATAATTGTTACATCCAACTATCGACACTTGAACTTACACTTGACAAGACGTTACATTAAAATGCACATGTACCCATGTGAGACAAAATGGCTTGAGAAAGCCATGTGAGACATCACTATGACTCAGACAACCATTGGAAGACAATATCTTCAACATCCTCATTGTGGTCGATAGTAGCAAACTGATGCCAAGCTCAGTAGTCCATGATGGTGTCCGTGTACTCTAAGGTGACATCTTTCTGGAAACAAACTCTTGCCTCCATAGCATCCGAGTACACTGCTCGGGCTCCTTTGTCCATCTCATCTGATAGCATGCACATCATTATATTGAATGTGGTTGAACCAACAACATAATTGTGCATGGTGTTTGCATTGATCAACAAGTATGGGCTGGTGGCTATGTGCATCAACTCGTGAAAGTACGAATCAAGCTCCAGTCAAACCTGTGCCTTTGTCTTCACTTGGGTGAGTGTCCCAATAGATGGGACCACTTTTTCACACACAAAAACATCTATAATCTTGAATTAAAGCATGGGAAGCATATAGACTAGAGATGAGCTATGGGAGAACTTCATAGTTCCAGATCTGACTCTAGATGCGTGCCTTCAGATCAATCGCTTTGGGCTTCATCATCTTAGGCAAGTGTAATGGGGCTCCCTTGTACCTCATTTTCCATGTTTGAATGTAATCAATAGCATGCATGTTCAACACGATACGTACTCTTCTAGCACATCGTTGCTGCTAACTATTGAGATGGACAAATACCTTATGCATGGTACCAAACTTGAATACAACGCCCACATGATTGTGTCAAGGGACAATACTTTATCCAGTATTTGCTTCTTTGCTTCTTCTCGGGTGAATGCTATAACTAATACTCCTCCTTGCTTGGCCATATGTAGCTCCTTATACATTTTCTCGTTCTCATCTATCAGGAAGCGAACACTCGAGCTAGTGGCTTTAACATGTTATCGCTCAGATTTTCCTTGAAGTTGTTGGAAAGAGGAAAAGGGTTCGAGGTAACCACAAACCAACTTTTAGATATAGAATGTAGCCAATCTATATCCAGAGAGGGCTCTCTCTTTAAGTTTTAGCTTTGTTTTGAAAGATATCAGGGTAGTTGTGAAGTTTAAGAGTTTTATTTGAGTTTGGGTGGTGAGATTCAATAGCAGAGGGGTAGGACTGACTAGTTTAGGCCATTGGGCTAATGGAGTCAAAGAAGATGGCTTAATTGGATTAAGTTTCTTAACAAAGGATGGTTTCACAGGGAAATATGGTCAAACATGGAACAAATAAAGACTTAGAATAAATGGAATGGGTTCAAAATGGGTGAAGGGTAGTTATGAATCCTTCAACCTATTTGAAAAGGGAGCTTGAATGATTACTAATAAAGAGCAGTTA
Source organism: Pinus taeda (assembly GCA_000404065.3). Lineage (NCBI taxonomy): Eukaryota > Viridiplantae > Streptophyta > Pinopsida > Pinales > Pinaceae > Pinus > Pinus taeda. The sequence continues at coordinate 59,544 of APFE031373656.1, read as the reverse complement.
AGTATTCTTTAATAAATAATCAAAATGGATGAACTAGAAAATAGGAGCAATTAAGATTTCACTATTTATCCTAATTCAGAAGAAAACATAGAGAATAATAACGATAGAAAATAGAGTGAAATCAAGCATATTCTGAATTACTCTTTTTCGTTTATTATTCAGATATGAAACATAGATGATATAAGAAACAAGGAAAACTTTAAAACACAGGGTATAGAGAACTTATTGATCCGATATTTGATTCAAGAAATCTGTGGAAAGTCCTTTACATCAATTCTTTATCTAGCAAGCCATACAAAAGTTGGTCCAACAACACTTTATTCCAAAATAATCAATATTATAGCAATGTCTAAGAATCCACCCTCAATACTCCAATTGAGGGAGTATTTATACAAAAAATATCTCATAACAAAGTGAGATATAAACTGGGATGACTAATCATATCTATCAAGAAAATAGGACCAGAAGACCTCGTAGATGACAGAAAAGGCCACCAAATGGTTTGTTGGTCCCTATTCTCGAGAATGTGCTCGAGTTAAGCCCTATGATTTGGCCTCTTGCTTTTCTTGGTGTAATTATGTGCTAGCTGCTCTGTTTTGATCTTCCTACTGATACAGTTTACCTGTATCTGATACTCTTTACCTGTTGACCTCTTTTCATCTTCTTTTACCCTTTTGACTAGAGTAAAACTCAGAATCTACTTTTTACCACAAATGAATTACAAAACTTCAAGCATTTCTTCCCACCATTTTGGTTGTGGTATTCTCGTTTTCTGAAGTTTTCTAAGGGTTTCATTTGTTTTTGTATATCTGAAAAATGTGGGCTAAATTGGGAACAAGTGTTTCAGCTCATGCTTGACATAGAATAAGTTCTCTAAGCTGTCATAGAGAACTTGGCCTGTGGGGAGTGCTTTTATTCCTAATGCACTTGTTGATGAACTAGCTTTACTGCCAACATATTTATTCAATTTATCTACATAATCTCTATGCTTCATTAATCTATCATTAATCACTAAAGGACTTGGTATCCATTTATGATGCAAAATAGAAAACTTCTCCATGAAAGCATTAATCTCTACCTGCATATCATGACATCTTCTCTCTAAATTCTATATCAAAGTTTTCTTGGTTAGCACCCTTTTGATTTCCAAAATGGTTTCTATTCTATCTGTGATACCAAGTCCTTCCAGTTGTTCACTATTATTGGTATTCAAAAAATGTATGAGCCTGTTGGCTTCATCAGGCATTTGTCCTAATTGTGCTTTTTTCCTTTGAATTTCTTCCTGGGCTACTTTCACTAGAACAATCTACTCAAAAATGACTTGGATGGATGGCCAAACATCATTTATGAATTGAGTGATGTTGGCCCAAAGAATTTTCTTGATTTCTGCCAGAGGCTTATCAAAAGTGAGATCTTTTTCTAATGTTTTCACTTTATTTTCTAATGCTTTAATCTCCCTTGTTTTTTCTACAACGTTTATCTTTGAGAGATCATAGTTTCTTTCCATCTTAGAAAATTGTTCTTTTACCTGTATTAACTCTAAAACTTGTAGTTTCATGTCCTCCATTGACTTTATTAATTCTTCTGTGCTCAAATTGGCACTGTTGTCTTGTGTTGTTCCTATTGTTACTATACCTCTGACCACATATGCTGTGGCTACTAGGATGTTTGGAGCTAGTGTTGTTCCAAGTGTAGAAGGGATTGTTGTTGAGACTATTGGTATTACATCAGGAGGCTGAGAGGTCGACTCTCCCTGCTTGTCCTTTAGTGCTTTTTCTAATGCCTGCTCTATTTCATTCAATCTTTCATTGAGTTTTAAGAGTAGATCCATCATCTCTTCTTCATATTTTTTCTTTATAACCTCAGCAGTTTGTGGATGCCTTGAAGGAAGCAGCTTTAGCTGCTTCCTTAAGGCAGCAATATCTTCATCTTTCTTTTTAATTAATGCCTCTATGCCCTTAACATCTTTGGGATCATGTCCCAATCCAATGATGATTTCTTCTAATGACTTTATTTTGTTATCTTTAGCCTGAGAGGAGGCTTTCTCTAAGTTTACCTGGGCAGTTGTATTATCCAAAGAATTTTGTAGCCTACGGGCCATCATTGCCTTACCAGTCAAAGTTGAATAAATCATTTCTCCATTTTTCTTATGCAATTCAATTTGATCCATAGGATGAATATCCTTTGTCATGACCTCCAAATTTGTTCTAAGATAATCTGCTGTTGATTGAGGTTGTTGTACCTTTGGCTTGAAGTAGCTCATTGTCATCTTGCCCTCTTTAATGTCATAAGCTGACATTAATATTTGTTGATTTTTGGAAGCCATTTTCAAATATTGATTGTAAATTTGAAGCCTCAATGGATCATTCCTGACTTTAATTTCTGTGAATGTTTTCTTAATGTCTGAGGCATCTTTTCCTGATGGCTTGAGAGATGATACCTCTGCACTATGTTTCCTTTCTAGCTCTTGTCTCTGTGAGCCAGTGGATGTTCCTCCCAATGGGGAAGTTTGCTCACTAACTACCCTTTCTTCTCTTTGACTATCTGTAGTATTTTCAACAATTTCCTCCTCTGAAAGAGGATTCAGGCTTTGCCTTTTTGTCCCAGGCTGTCCTGAAGGTCCACTGGTTGGGGTAGTAGTTTCTTTATCTCTCTTTTTATTCCTGTCCTCATTCAGAGGATTTTGTAAGCTTGGAGGTCCTTCAACATTGGTTGAGTTGGAGGAGTTGTCATTTGGACCTGTTCTTTGGAAGTTTCAGGCTGTTTTGACATTGTAGAGTGTTCTGTGGTCTCTAATTCCTTGCCTTTAGATGTTCCTGTGGCTGGTATGCTGATTTCTTGTGGAGGCTGCTAAGAGGTTCCAGCAATGGATGCACCAATTCCTAACCTTTGAGATATCTAAAATGGTACCTGCCCAACAGAATCCAGGTCAAGGGTTTTCTCAAGATCTCTCATAACATTTTTTATATTGACCTGTTCACTAATAGCTTCTACTAGGGTCCCCTCACTCCATTCATCCATATTTGCAAATTGTTCAATTTCTGGGATCATATGATGTATATAGAGTGACAATCTGTTCTTCATTCTTCTATCGCAGATAAAGCTATTAGGGTCATATGGCCTCCACCCAAAACTCTTTTGCAACTTAAGATGATCTTCTAAAATTATTTCTACCTCTCTCCATGCTTCTCTATCGTTGCATATATAAGGACCTAACTGATTTTTGATTCTAAGCTGAGTTTTCTTCTTGGCATTACAGAAATGGACTAAGTCTGCATGCAACATTTTTCTGAAGTATTACAATGTAAACAGTCTCATTGGAACAGACTTTGGTAGCTTAAAAGGGTAGAGCTCACACCCATAGATCCTGATTTCTGTATGGTTCTTGTATAGTTACCAATCACCTATTTTGTACTGCTTAAAGAGTTCGAGGATTTTCTTTATATCACCATTGATCCTAAGAGGGGAGACTCCTGTCAATAAAGTGGTTGCAGGATACATAAATAGATCAATGAACTCATTGTAGTTGTAAGGGGACTCAGGGGATTTATGGAAAATGGGACTCCAAAAGATAATAGACCTTGGATTTCCTTTGGTGTCAAGTTTCTTTACAAGGAAATGAAAGTTATCTGACTGATAATACAACATAAGATGATAGATAAAAGTGGTGTATTTGAAGACTCCTTCATTGTCTAGACTCAAAAATTGATCATGAATTTTATTGGCAATAAAGGAGGCATAGTCATACTTAACAACATGGAGTTGTCCAGGAGTAAAAATTGACAACAACACTAGAGTTACATCATCAACAAACTCACTAGTGTTGAATCCCATGATTAAGGATATCATATCAACTATGATTCTTCCAGTATCTGTGAAGAAAGCCTGTAGATAAGGAGGTGGGCCTTTAGGCTAATGTTTCTCTAACATGAAGGTCCGACAGAGGCGAATGAGTTTTGATTGTGGCATTTCAGTAGCTTTCTCAACTAAATATCCCATAGAAAGTGGAGTGAGGACTTGACCAGGGGAAAATTGCAACATTTCATTGATGGATGCAGTTGTTATGGTGAATAAGACTGTTTGGCTTGGGGACATAACAGCTCTTCAGTTAGGATCATAATTGGCACAACATTGATGAATTATATCAGAGAAAACATGGACTAAGGGAAGAAAATATCTGGGAAGGTTGGATTCCCATAGTCCCAGGATATCTTAGCCATTTCGGTAGTTGTCTCTGGCTTGGCAAAAGACCTTAAGGTGATTCTGATCAGTGGATAAGTCCTTTATTTGGAAATCTTTATCTGCAAGAGGCAGATAGTCTTGGTCCTTATGGGGGCATTGATTGGTGCGACATTCAAAAAAACGGGGGTTTCCATCTCTAGTACTTGTGGATTCAGAAAGGAATTTGGGTTTTCTGTGAAAAATGGGCAAAACAGTCAGTGTAGGAACTTATATGGAAAATCACAGACTGAATTAGAACTAAATTTGGCTTTACTCTGTGGAATTTACAGTGTGAAACTAAAACTTGCAGGGTTTCAGTGGAAATTGGATAAATACCTATAATGGGGAAGTGTATAGTACAATGGCAGGTTGAATAACTGGTTCTGGAGTGTGTTGCTGCAAATTTTCTAACCAAGTGGCATTTGGAAAGCTTTAGTGGCTGACTAGTATGTCGCTTTGCATGGGAACACATTTGCAGCATATAACAGTGAAAATGACGTTTTGTTCGTTTTATTTAACAAAGTCAAGGTTGGTGGGGTTTTTTGGATTATCGGGTGGATGACGCAAGTGGAGAATTGATGTTTCGTCGTTTATGGAGAGCGGTAAGCAGTATGGGATTGCACCGCTTTTGGGATCGGGTGGTATTTGAATGGGAGCCAGCGATCCCGTTGATTGCACGACAAGTGGTGGAGGTACAGGAGGAAAACCGCCTGGTGATCGCGTGTTAAAGCGTAGTCAACAAGGGGGGAGCGATATCAGAGACGATTGTTGGATGATGGGGACGAGATCGAATAATGGACGGGAAGTGCGATACGGCGGAATTTTAACTGTGGCGGGCCCAATTTAATTAACAAGTTAATAAATCATATTGGGGTGATTGTGAGTGGCGGGGAGGTTCTTAACTAACCTTGGGGGTTAATTAATCCCATTTTGTGGAGCAGGGAGATTAGATTATTAATGAATCTCAGATTAATCCATTAATCCCTTTTTAACTGTGTTTATGGTTATAATTAACCGGGGCGGGGTATATAGTAATTTGGGGTTTTTAATATATGATTAAATAATACAGGAAAGGGTAAATAGGGTGGGATTTATATAATAAAGGTTAGAGATTAATATGATAAATGAAATGAAAGCACTAAGTCAAAACATTTCGGGTATACATTTTAAACTTAGGCTTAAAGTGGAAAAAAGGGTTTTTTTAGGGGATATTGTGATTGTTCCTAAGTAAAATAGGATTTCACTTAGGAAAAGACTTTATGAAATCAAATGGATGGTTTATGAATGATTCTAATTACTTATGCTTTTTTTTAATTATTGGGCCAATGGTCTGATCCCTAAAGAAGTCAGAGAAATGCTCTGAGCCCCTCCAATTTAGCAAATGCCTTAGTGCTTAGGGGAAATTAGTGAATAATTAGGGAAAATGAGAAGGGGGAGTTAATCATCGTGACTTTCCTTTACTTATGATGTCTTCAATGTGATGCATGCCTTGGCCTTTCAATGAAAAATGAAAGATTAACACATTTAGAGACATTATTCATCACATGTATCATTTTGTAACATCATCTACCTACCCTGCCTACTTTAACCTAGCATTTTTTCCTTCTTTATTTGGGTGCACTTAGACTTGCAAACCCTTGTCAAATCTTCCTTTTATTTTACATGGAAAGCCTACCTAACTCTGCACTTATTACATCCAAGGGCTCAGATTACACTATTGAGCTCCTTTTTATTTACTCTACCTATCTACTTGTCTGCCAAGATTACATTGTTTGGTCAGATGTTTATTCTCTATTTCTATAATATGAAATTGAAAATATGAACTAGTCAAGCTTAAACTATTTGACTATTCATGAATTGTGGCATAAGTGACAAACTGCACACAATTGTTTATTACAACAAATGAAAAAGTAGTGGCATTTAGACTTACACACTTTCCTGGTCTATTTTTGTTTGGGGTTCATTTCTTCTCATTTTTTGACCATTTTCTTCTTTTTACCCTTTGATTTTTCTTTTAGGGTTTACCCTCTTTACATTTTTTAATTTATTTATTTATTTATTTATTTATTTTTATTTATTTATTTATTTATTATTTTTTTTTTTTTTTTTTTTTTTTTTTTTAAATATGGAAAACCTTTGCAACAAGAAAAGGTATGAACATATTACATAGCTCATTAAGTCAATCATGACATATGACACCTATTGGTATAGGAGCATAACACTGGTTCCACTTAGGGATGGCTTTTCCTGATGGAAAGTCAAGAATAGTAGATCTGATGGCATATTTGCAATCTTCTTCTACTTGTTGCTTTATTGTATGTATGACAGTGACTTTTTTGAAGCTTAAGGCCTTCTCTTCGGGCTTCAACTCCAACAAGTTACTATCCAATCCAAATTGTGACATTACCAAGGATATAGTATGTACATCTTAAAATCATAATACATTAAAAAGTTGGATCAAAGTAATGTTTTAGCATCCAACCATTAACTGGCCCTTCTTCTGCTTCTGTTCCATCCAATTCCTTCAGATAGTAAGTATTGTTTCCTTGTAAGGCATGGATAATAAAAGGTCCTTTCCATAGGAAGTCAAACTTTCCATGTTTTCCCTTATCCTCTCTCCTGGAATCCCATGTTAAAACTTTGTCTCCAAGGTAGAAATCTTCTGCCTTGGTTATTTTGTCAAATATTTTCTTAAACTTCTCCTGCAACACTTGAGATCTTTGATATACTTCCTCTATAGTCTGCTGCAAATGGATGGTTTGGTTAATCCTCCTTTCAATGTCATTAGGTTCAACCTGAGCTTCTTGAAGCAATTTCATTACACGAACTCCTAAAGATGAAGGAAATACAGCCTCCATGCCATAGACTAACTCATAAGGACTAGTTCCAATAGATTTTTTGGTGGTGAGTCTGTCTGTCCATAGTGCATTTATAATTTTCTTGTGCCATTTTTTCTTATTCTCTTCCAATAATTTTTTAATAATATTAATGAGGCTCTTGTTGGAAGACTCAGCTAGACCATTACCTTGAGGGTAATACGATATGGAATGGCCTAAAGTGATATGGTATTTGTTACAGAAACTTATCATTTTCTTGGATTTGAAGGCAACAACATTGTCAGTATTTTATCAGAACAGCCAAATCTAGAAAATATGTTGGTTTCTAATAATCCTATAATCACTGTGTCATTAGCCTGTCTAGAAGGGATGGCTTCTATCCATTTGGTGAAATAGTCCGTAGCAGTAAGAATTCATTGGTGTTCGCCAGAAGAGGGAGGATGGATTTCTCCAATGAAGTCCAGGCCCCATTGTTGGATATGTTTTTCGGTGGAAATTGATCTCACGGGTAAAGGTAATAGTTTTCTCTTGCCTTCAAAAATTTGACATTTATGGCAAGCAGTGACAAATTTCTTTACATCAATGAACAAGTTTGGCCAATAAAATCCAGCCCTTAGGATTTTATCTGCAGTTGATTTCTAGTAAAGGTGTCCACCACAGTCTCCTGCATGAAATTATTGGAGAACCTTGTCAGCATATTCTTTTAATAGACAATTCAATAGAATACCTTCATGATTTGTCCAAAATAGAGCATGATTAAAATACAAAATTTTGAAGCTTTCATCTTTAAAAACCTTTTCTTTGTTCTGGATAACCCTGGAGGAGCCTACAGGTTTAAAAGTACATAAATTATATTAGCATACCAAGGTGAATCTAAGAAGGCCTAACTAATTTGTGGAGTCACCATCTCTTGTTCATTATCCAGTTCATTAATATCCATGGCTTAACAATTTGTTTCAGTCATGAGCTTGGTCAATCCCTGTCCTTTAATAAGCTTTGTAGGTTTTATTTCAATATCATACTTTAATATAGTAGCTATCCATTTACCTCTTTTGCCCTCAATTCCATCCTGGGTTAAGATGTCTTTGATAACATCATTTGGTACATAGGCTATCACATGGGAGTACAATATATAGACTCTAAAGTCTTTAATAACTTTTACAAGTGCAAAAGCTTGCTTTTCCATGATTTTGTATTTTAATGGTGCATCCCTAAGTGCTTTACTAAAAAAGGCTATGGGTTTTTCACATCTTTGATCATCCTTCTGTAGTCAAAATAGCTGTTATGGTGTGTTTTGATGCAAATGAAAATATTATGAAGTCTCTATCAAACTTTGGACTTGTAAGGACCGGTTTTCTGGTCAAAGCCATTTTAATTTCTTCAAATGATTGTTTGGCTTCTACTGTCCATTTAATACTTGAATCCTTTTTCAACATATTATTAATAAATCTAATTAGTTCAGCTAAGTTAGATATGAATATTCTTAAAAATTAATCTTTCCTAGGAAAGCTTGAAGTTCTTTGACATTTCAAGGGTGGGGTATTTGTAGAATAGCTTCTATTCTAACAGGATCATTTATGATGCCATATTTGGAAATTATATGGCCCAAGAGTTTTCCTTCCTCTAGACTAAACAAGGACTTCTAAGTATTTAAAGAAATACCATATTTTCTGCATTTTAAGAATACTTGCCTAAGATGATCCAAATGTTGCTGATCTAATTTAGAAAAAACAGTCAAGTCATCTAGATATATAACCAGAAAATCATGAATTTCTTTTGCAAATGCTATGTCCATTGCTCTTTGGAAGGTTGCTCCTGCATTTTTAAGTCCAAATGGCATTTTGACATACTTAAATTTACCCCATGGTGTTGTAAAAGCGGTTTTTTCCTGGTCATCAGGATGAACCAGAATTTGGTTATAGCCTGAGAACCCATCTAAAGGTGAAATCCTAGAAGAACCTACAACCATTTGTAAAATATGATCCTTCTTGGGTAAAGAGTAATTGTACTTCAAAGAAACCTTATTAACATTTCTTAAATCAACACATAATCTTATTTCTCCCATTTTCTTCCTAGTAGGTACTAGATTAGACACCCACTCTTAAAACCTAATAGGAGCAATTATCCCTACTTCATACATTTGTTTGATTTCTTTTTCAATTAATGGAAGCAGTACAGGGTTAATTCTTCTGAGTTTTTGTTTGAATGGTTTGTGATTTTCCTTCAGAGGTATTGTATGCTGAATTATAGAGGTATCATATGATTTTAGGTCTTCGTAGCTCCAGGCAAATACATCCTAGAATTCTCTCATTAGTTCAACATATTTGAGTTTTTGGTCATGGGGCAAAGATTTAGATAACTTTACTATTTTCAAATTTTCTTCAGTCCCCAAGTTCTAGTCCTCAATATCTAATTTTAATGGTTCCATCTTAGGTTTATTTGGAATATCATTAAAATCAAAGAGATCTTCCAAAGGAGTTAATCCTTTAGGCAAACGATTGTCTTTTAAATTGGTAACTTCAGATTCTCCTTCAATAATCTTATCAATATCCATTTCTTTAAGGTCTTGCATTTCTTTTTTGGTAAGCTTGGTTGGATGTAGTATTTGAATTGCACTTTCTGCTGAAATGTCTATTTCTATCTTATTTATTTGATCAAACTCACTAACTGTATCTACATCTATGTTAATGATAGAAAATTCTTCATCGAAGGTTAAGAAATTGTTAATCTTCTTATCACTATCAAACACTTGCCAGTTCTTCAAATTGTCAGGTATGGCTGGTCTGTGTCTAATCTCAGCTGTGAACTGATGATTAGGTTCGAATGGTAATTTGTAGGTGCTAGCAAACATTTCCAAACTATGAGCTTGTAAGTTATGTTTTCTTGGAATTTTGGCGAGCTTAGTTTCCAGAAATGTATTGATAATCTCTATCACTGTATCTCTATAATACTTCAATATAGGATCATCTGTTGAATACTTGGATTTGATCTGTTGAATTATTAACTCAGAATCTCTAAGGACAGATACCCTAATTTCTCCTAATCTTTTGACAAGTTTAAGATCTAGCAATAGAGCTTCATATTCTGCCATATTATTGGTGCACCTAAAGTTTAATCTGTAGGCATGGCCTTCAGCATGATCATTTTCAAGATTATACACCCAAACTCCTACTCCTACTCCTAATTTGTTAACTGGACCATGAAATTCTAAGTGCCAAAGAATCTCATGTTCATAATTAGTATCAGGAGTCTCAGGAATCTGTTTAATAGGGAGATTTGGTTTTTTGTTGTTCTCAAAAATTTCCTGGATTTGAACACTAGATTTTTCATTTGTAATTTCTTTTGGTTCTGCTGCTAAAACTTCCAATTCATTTGAGGGATCACTTCAGCATTGTAAAGAATGAAAAAATCCATATCCGAGTGTACTAAGTAGATAGGGAAATTTTGGGGTTTCTCCTGACTACTTACCACATATTTCACTAAGGTTTCTCTGTATAATTTCTTAGGTTGACCAAACACTGAAATAGTAGCATAAGACATGTCCAATTGTAGATATCCTTGGAGCTTTTCTCCCCAAGATCTGGACAATAGCATGACATACTTTGGTGGAATATCTGCTACTACTATGTCCATTAAGATTGTTTTGGTAGGATATTGAACTAGCGATACGCACAAGTCTTTGAACAATGCTAAACATATAACCTGACTTAAATCAAAAGAAAAAAGGTCTTTGTATGGCTTGGTGATGTCTAGGTTGTTGGCATTATGATTCTGGTATGGCTCTATGATACAGGTGTTGTACTTGATGGAAACTCACTCAAGTGGCAATGGTCTGTTCAGGCTCTCAAAATGATGGAAATTAAGACGCTCGCAGGTGAATGGTTCAAAAGGTGCCGACCCGCAAGTTCACCATGCAGGAGGTGCGGTCATACCCGCAGGATACCTGTTCAGAAGGTGCGGACCCCAGTACACACACTTCAAGGCAGTGAAGCGCGCTCACGTGGGGTTTCTTATGTTTGGCTCGTGGTATTTAGCTCGCCTTTTTCTAATGCTATGGTTTTGGCCCGTGGTATAGGATCTATTTTAGCCCTGGTTTGGATCCCTTCTATTTGTTATTGATGGTTTTGTCCCATGGTGTGAATAAGGGCTTGTCTATAAATAGGGAAGGAGATCACTTGGTTTTTGTATCTCTGCAAATTGAATATCTTAAGATCTGAAATTTTGGGTGATTGGTTTTAAAAGCTAGATATAATCCAGTTTGAAAATTAATGATACGTGGTCCTTAAAGAAGTAAAAGAGCAAAGGGGGTTGTAGCTCCCTTCCAGGAGAGACTGGAAAACAAGAGAGAGAGTTGTAGCTCTCTGCAGGTTGCAGCGTGCGTACTGGTAAAGGACTGCACCAGTGCAAGATCATTGTAAAAGAAGTTTCTAATTGAAAGAAGATAGAGACATATTGCAGCAGGTGGTTTTCACCCACATTGGGTTTCCACCTTATATCTGGTGTTCTTTGATGTGACTATCTGTTTTTCTTGTTTCATGCTCATTATTATATACCAGTTAATGATCAATAAATTAAGGAAGGCGTATTAAAAAGAATGTGATAATACTGATTCACCCCCCCCCTCTCAGTATTATTTCCAACAATTGGTATCAGAGCAGGTCCTTCTGAAGGAGCTTGATCGCTTGAAGTGAGATCCATCATCATGAGCAACTATGAGAGGGAAGCATCGATCAGGCCACCTATTTTTCATGGGACAAACTTCGTATATTGGAAGGTAAGAGTTACTGCCTATCTTCAATCTTTGGGTACAGAAGTTTGGGACATCATAGAAACAAGATATACTTTTCCATCAGCTACTCCTACATATCCAGCAGAGAAAAAGAAATATGAAACAAATGCAAAGGCAGTCAATGCTCTTCTAGGATGCCTATCTCAATCAGAATTTGTGAAAGTTATGTAGTATAAATCCGCAAAAGAAATATAGGACAAGATTGTTCTGAGCTATGAAGGAGATGATCAGGTAAAACGTGCAAAAATTCAAACCCTCAGGATTCAGTATGAAAATCTCAAGATGTATAATGATGAAAGTGTGGCTAACTATTTTCTCTGTGTAGATGAGATTGTTAATTGTATGAAAAATTTGGGTGAAGAAATAAAAGAAGCTGTTGTGGTTGAAAAAGTTCTGAGATCTTTGTCACCTAGGTTTGAATCTAAAGTTTCTGCTATAGAAGAAAAGGAAAATCTCCAACATCTTAAAATGTCACAACTGCATGGAATTCTAACTGCTTATGAAATGAGGAAAGGAGGTCCATCTGACAGGAGAGAAGTTGCCTTCAAGGCTTCAGGCAAAGGAGGGTACTATGAATCAGGAGAAGAAGAAGAATCAAATTTTGTCAGAAATCTTCAACGAGGTACTGGACGGTTCAGAGGTAAGTTTCCCTTCAAGTGCTTTTCTTGTGGAAGAGTAGGTCACTATGCTGCCAAATGTCCTCATAAGGATAAGATCGATAAGGGAAAGGAACCTATTAGATGGAACAAGAAACAGAATTCAAATAAGAAGAGCTACTACACTCATGAAGACAGTGACGGGCTATCAAATAGTGATGAAGATGAACGAGGTAATGACTATAAACTTTTGATGGCATTTGAAGATGATGATTACATGGATGCTATAGATGTGGATAGTTTTTATGAAGAAATTTCTAGACTCAAGACATGTATAGAAGAAAAGAATAT
>APFE031373656.1:25981-40958 GCA_000404065.3 Pinus taeda | reverse complement strand
CCCCCCCCCCCTCTCAGTATTATTTCCAACATAGATCTAATTTCTCTATTACTGACTTAGGCATTAAGTTATGAGATGCACCAGAATCAAACATGGCATTATGAAGTATTTTATCATGTATGTTCAAACTTACATAGAAAGGAGGAATTCCTCCATCTACTGGTTTCCCATTCACTTCAGGGCCAAAGATCAATTCAGGTTGGTCGTCAAAAACATTTAATGATTCTTCATTCACAAAAATTTTAAGTGACTTATTGATTTGGCTTCTGTAGACATCATGTTTAGCTAATTAAGACAATGGAACAATTATTTTTTATTTTCCTACTTCAGTCTCTAGATTAAAAGGTTTTTCAATTTGAGTTATTGTATTTCGGACAGCTGGATTCTCTTTATCTTCTATATTTTCTATGTTTTTCTCCTGCTCGGTAGTGGGATTATGAGCTGAAGTTGTTTCTAAATCACCTTCTGGAGGTTCTTCCACGTTTCCTTTGGAAGGAATAGAAGTGGAGAGTTTTCTGTTATTGGGTTGATTGTCGGATACATCTTCAATAATTGGGTTAGCTGGATTAGGATCTATTCTAGAAAGAATATGTACAGCGGTGGTATTCATCTTACCTTTGTTGGGTTGTTTTGTAGCTTTCTGTCTGTTGTTTTCGGGGACATCAATTCTTCTACTCAAATTATATTGCTTGTGGACTTCATAAATGGCCGTATCATATCCCTCCCTGAAGTCAAATGATTCACCTGACTGGGTTTGGAATTGTTTAAGAATGTGAGCTTCTTGATCCTCTTGGGTCAAGAAAACTTGTTGTTCATTATTCATTCCCATCAATTTTATTTGAGTATCTTCTGTTGGTTCATCAGAATTTGAGGCTTTAGCATAATTTTCCTGGAATGGGGGCCTAATATTTTGGTCAAAACCAGTCTTTCCAGTGTTCTGGTTTTGATTTTTCCTGAAATTTGCATTTCTCCCAGTATTGCTTGGTTGACCATCCCATGGGGACTTCCTCTCGATTGTTTCTACTCTATCTCCTATCCTATCCATTCCTTTAATAGTAGAATCCAATTTATGTTCAAAGGCCAAGGGTTCTTCCTTCAATGGTATTCTCCTTTCATTTATGGCTTTAGCTCGTTTAGATATCAGGTTGGCTTCAACACTGATACCTATACTTTGCATATCTTCTAAAGTCCAAGAAGCTCTTTCCCTAAGTTGGTATGCCATATCAAAATCAAATCCATCAAGGAATTCGATCAATTCCAGATCTGGAGGAGGTCTAAGGTTTTGAGGGATAGCATTGTAAACATTATTGAACCTAGTGCAGTAATCTTGCACAGTTTCTTGTGTTCCTCTCTTCAAGTTTTCATATTTTGATAAGATTTGGAGAGTATCTTTCTTCTTTTCCCATCTGTTCAAGAATGTTGTATAAAGAGCTTGTAGTTCATTGATACTATTTGCAGGGAGGGCTCTAAACCAGGTTCTAAAATCTCCAGTTAGACTTTGAACAAATATTCTCATTGTTACATCATCTGTATCAATTTCCTATATCTCAAAGTAGTCTGTCATCTTTTTGGTATGTTGTTGTGCAGTGTAAGTACCAAAGCCATCGAAATGAGTGATTTTACTTTGATAGTCTTGGGGCATAGCCCCTAGATTGGCAGGTAATACCAAAGGAGTGTATATGTTTGCCATTGCAGTAGATTGGGTTGAAACAACAGTTGGGGTTGGTCTTGGAGTGGTGGATGGAGGGGTGGAAGGGGTGGCTTGAGGTTGGGATGTCTGAGGTGTTGATGATGAACTTGGAGAGGCTGTTGTGATCACAGAAAGGTTTGGTGTTGCTTCAGAGGTAAGCTCATATTGAATGGAGTTCTGCAAATTTTTGTCAAGATGTGAAGTGACAACTTCAAGTTGTAAATCTTTAGTAAATAATGGGTCATGAACTGTGTGGGCTAACCCAGAATCAGAAAAGTTTACAAATAAAAAGGTCTCAAAATACTCATCAAAGGATTCATCCTCAAGGTAAATCCACTTCACAGGACAGGATCTTGATCTGTATAGAGGCTGAGAACTAGCAGAACTTTCTTGGCTTTCTTGTCTCTTAAGAATCCTAGGAATCATATTAGGATTTTCAAACACATGTAGTGTATTTGGATCAGGATTAGCTCTGGTGTAATGAGTCATTTCTGAAGCCAGGTTTCTAGGTGAATTTTTGTTTTTTCTCTAAATGGGTTTGACAATACAACTTATATAGTCTCTTTAAGAGGCTTTAGATATGGGATTTTAACTTTCTTAAAGATGTATTTGACAAGAGGAACTAATAAAGTATTTGAAACCAGATGTTCAATTCATAAACTAGACTGGAGATAGACTGAAACAACATTCATTTACTTATGCACTTGCAAAGCAAGAGCAATTCAAAGGATACCTGGCTAACTTCAAGCTCCATCTGTAACTTATAAAATAAACAATAGTAACAAACAAATTTTTCGGTTCCCCAGTGGAGTCACCACTATGTTATCACTCAGATTTTTCTTGAAGTTGTTGGGAAGAGGAAAGGGATCCGAAGTAACCACAAACCAACTTTTAGATACATAATCTAGCCAATCTGTATTCAGAGAGGGCTCCCTCTTTAAGTTTTAGCTTTGTTTTTAAAGATATTATGCTAGTTGTGAAGTTTAAAAGTTTTGTTTGAGTTTGGGTGGTGAGATTCAATAGCAGAGGGGTAAGATTGACTAGTTTAGGCCATTGGGCTAATGGAATCAAAGAAGATGGCTTAACTAGATTAGGTTTCTTAACAAAGGATGGTTTCATAGGGCAAGATGGTCAAACATGGAACAAATAAAGACTTAGAATAAATGGAATGGGTTCAAAATGAGTGAAGGGCAGTTAAGAATCCTTCAACCTATTTGAAAAGGGAGCTTGAATGATTACTAATAAAAAGCAGTTAAGTATTCTTTAATAAATAATCAAAATGGATGAACTAGAAAACATGAGAAATTAAGATTTCACTATTCATCCTAATTCAGAATAAAACATAGAGAATAATAACGATTAAAACATAGTGCAATCAAGCATATTCCGAATTACTCTTTTTCGTTTATCATTCAGATATGAAACATATATGATATAAGAAACAAGGAAAACTTTAAAACACAGGGTATAGAGAACTTATTGATCCAATGTTTGATTCAAGAAATCTGTGGAAAGTCCTTTGCATCAATTCTTTATCCAACAAGCCATACAAAAGTTGGTACAACAACACTTTATTCCAAAATAATCAATATTACAGCAATGTCTAAGAATCCACCCTCGATACTCCAATTGAGGGAGTAATTTATACAAAAAATATCTCATAACAATGTGAGATATAAACTGGGATGACTAATCATATCTATCAAGAAAATATTACCAGAAGACCTCGTAGATGATAGATAAGGAAACCGAATGGTTTGCTGGTCCCTATTCTTGAGCATGTGCTGGAGTTAGGCCCTATGATTTGGCCTCTTGTTGTCCTTGGTGTAATTATGTGTTGGCTGCTCTGTTTTGATCTTCCTACTGATACACTTTACCTATATCTGATATCTTCTTTTACCCTTTTGACTGGAGTAAAACTCAGAATCTACCTTTTACCACAGATGAATTACAAAATTTCAAGCATTTCTTCCCACCATTTTGCTTGTGGTATTCTCGTTTTCTGAAGCTTTCTAAGGGTTTCATCTGTTTCTGTATATCTAAAAAATGTGGGTTGAATTGGGAACAAGTGTTTCAGCTCATGCTCGACATAGAATAAGTTCTCTAAGTTGTCATAGAGAACTTGGCTTGTGGGGAGTGCTTTTATTCCTGATGCACTTGTTGATGAACTAGCTTTATTTCCAGCATATTTATTCAATTTATCTACATAATCTCTATGCTTCATTAATCTATCATTAATTAGTAAAGGACCTGGTATCCATTTATTCTACAATATAGCAAACTTCTCCATGAAAGAATTAAACTCTACCTGCATATCATGACATCTTCTCTCTGAATTCTGCATCAAAGTTTTCTTGGTTAACACCCTTTTGATTTCCAAAATGGTTTTTGTTCTATCTATGATGTCAAGTCCTTCCAGCTATTCACTATTCTTGGTATTCAAAAAATGTATGAGCCTGTTGGCTTCATCAAGCATTTGTCCTAACTGTGCTTTTGTCCTTTGAATTTCTTCCCGGGCTACTTTCACTAGATCAATCTGCTCAAAAATGACTTGGATGGATGGCCAAACATCATTTATGGATTGAGTGATGTTGGCCCAAGGAATTTTCTTGATTTCTGCCAAAGGCTTATCAAAAGTGAGATCTTTTTCTAATGTTTTCACTTTATTTTCTAATGCTTTAATCTCCCTTGTTTTTTCTACAACGTTTATCTTTGAGAGATCCTAGTTTCTTTCCATCTTAGCAAACTGTTCTTTTACCTGTTTTAACTCTAAAACTTGTAGTTTCATGTCCTCCATTGACTTTATTAATTATTTTGTGCTCAAATTGGCACTGCTGCACTGTGTTGTTCCTGTTGTTGTTGTACCTGTGACCACCTCTGTTGTGGCTACTAGGATGTTTGGAGCTAGTGTCGTTCCAAGTGTAGAAGGGACTGTTGTTGAGACTATTAGTATTACATCAGGAGGCTGAGAGGTCGACTCTCCCTGCTTGTCCTTTAGAGATTTTTCTAATGCTTTCTCTGTTTCATTCAATCTTTTATTGAGTTTTCAGAGTAGATCCATTGTCTCTTCTTCAAATTTTTGCTTTATAACCTCAGCAGTTTGTGGATGCCTTGAAGGAGGCAACTTTAGCTGCTTCTTCAAGGCAACAATATCTTCATCTTTCTTTTTAATTAATGCCTCTATACCCATGATATATTTGGGATCATGTCCCAATCTAATGATGATTTCTTCTAATGACTTTATTCTGTTATCTTTAGCCTGAGAGGAGGCTTTATCTAAGTTTAGCTGGGAAGTTGTATTATCCAAAGAATTTTGTAGCCTATGGGCCATCATTGCCTTACCAGTCAAAGTTGAATAATCATTTCTCCAATTTGCTTATGCAATTCAATCTGATCCATAGGATGAATATCCTTTGCCATGACCTCCAAATTTGTTCTGAGATAATCTGTTGTTGATTGAGGTTGTTGTACCTTTGGCTTGAAGTAGCTCATTATCATCTTTCCCTCTTTAATGTCATAGGCTGACATTAATCTTTGTTGATTTGTGGGGGCCATTTTCAAATATTGATTGTAAATTTGAAGCCTCAATGGATCGTTCCTAGGTTTAATTTCTGTGAAAGTTTTCTTAATGTCAGAGGCATCTTTTCATGGGGGCTTGAGAGATGATACCTCTGCATTATGCTGCCTTTATAGCTGTTTTCTCTGAGAGCTAGTGGATGTTCCTTCCAATGGGGAAGTTTTCTCGCTAACTACCATTTATTCTCTTTGATTGTCTGTAGTATTTTCAACAATTTCCTCCTCTGAAAGAGGATTCAGTCTTTTCCTTTTTGTCCCACGCTATCCTGAAGGTCCACTGGTTGGGGTAGTAGTTTCCCTATCTCTCTTTGTGTTCATTTCCTCATTCAGAGGAGTCTGTAAGCTTGGAGGTCTTTCTACATTGGTTTGAGTTGGAGGAGTTGTCATTTAGACCTGTTCTTTGGAAGTTTCAAGCTATTTTGACATTGTAGAGTGTTCTGTGGTCTCTAATTCCTTACCTTTAGATGTTCCTGTGGCTGGTATGCTGATTTCCTGTGGAGGCTGCTAAGAGGTTCCAGCAATGGATGCACCAATTCCTGACCTTTGAGATAGCTCAAATGGTACCTACCCAAAAGAATCCAGGTCAATGGTTTTCTCAAGATCTCTCATAGCGTTTTCTATATTGACTTGTTCACTAACAGCTTCTACTAGGGTCCCCTCCCTCCATTCATCTATATTTGCAAATTGTTCAATTTCTGGGATCCTATGATGTATATAGGGTGACAGCCTGTTCTTCAATCTTCTATCACAGATAAAGCTATTAGGGTCATATGGCCTCCACCCAAAACTCTTTTGCAACTTAATATGATCTTCTAAAATTATTTCTGCTTCTCTCCATGCTTCTCTATCGTTGCAGATATAAGGGCCTAACTGATTTTTTATTCTAATTTGAGCTTTCTTTTTGGCATTACAGAAATGGACTAAGTCTGTATGCAACATTTGTCTGAATTATTCCAATGCAAACAGTCTCATTGGAACATACTTTGGTAGCTTAAAAGGGCAGAGCTCACACCCATAGATCCTGATTTCTGTATGGTTCTTTTATAGGTACCAATCACCTATTATGTACTGCTTAGAGAGTTGGAGGATTTTCTTTATATCACCACTAATCCTAGGAGGGGAGACTCCTGTTAATAAAGTGGTTGCAGGTTGCACAAATAGATCAATGAACTCATTGTAGTTGTAAGGGGACTCAGAGGATTTATGGAAAATGGGACTCCAAAAGATAACAGACCTTGGATTTCCTTTGGTGTCAATTTTCTTTACAAGGAAATGAAAGTTATCTTACTGATAATACAACATAAGATGATAGATAAAAGTAGTGTATTTGAAGACTCTGTCATTGTCCAGACTAAAAAATTGATCATGAATTTTATTGGCAATATAGGAGGCATAGTCATACTTAACAGTAGGGAGTTGTCCAGAAGTAAAAATTGACAACAACACTAGAGTTACATCATCAACAAACTCACTAGTGTTGAATCCCATGATTAAGGATATCATATCAACTATGAGTCTTCTAGTATCGGTGAAGAAAGCCTATAGATAAGGAGGTGGGCCTTTAGGCTGATGTTTTTCTAACATGAAGGTCCGACAGAGGCAAATGAGTTCTGATAGTGGCATTTCAGTAGCTTTCTGAAGTAAATATCCCATAGAAAGTGGAGTGAGGCCTTAACCAGGTGAAAATTGCAACATTTCATTGATGGATGCAATTGTTATGGGGAATAAGACTCTTTGGCTTGGGGACATAACAACTCTTCGGTTAGGATCATAATTAGCACAACATTGATGAATTATATCAAGGAAAACATGGACTGAGGAAATAAAATATTTGGGAAGGTTGGATTCCCACAGTCCCAGGATGTCTGAGCCATTTTAATAGTTGTCTCTGGCTTGGCAAAAGACCTTAAGGTGATTCTGATCAGTTGATAAGTCCTTTATTTGGAAATCTTTATCTGCAAGAGGCAGATAGTCTTGGTCCTTATGGGGGGCATTGATTGGTACGACATTCAAAACAACGGGGGTTTCCATTTTTGGTTCTTGTGGATTCAGAAAGGAATTTGGGTTTTCTGTGAAAAATGGGCGAAATAGTCGATGTAGGAACTTATATGGAAAATCACAAACTGAATTAGAACTAAATTTGGCTTTACTCTATGGAATTTACAGTGTGAAACTAAAACTTGCAGGGTTTCAGTGGAAATTGGATAAATACCTATAATGGGGAAGTGAACAGTACAATGGCAGGTTGAATAACTAGTTCCAGAGTGCATTGCTGCAAATTTTCTGACCAGGTGGCAGTTGGAAAGCTTTAGCAGCTGACTAGGACGTTGCTTTGCATGGGAACACGGTTGCAACATATAACAGTGAAAATGACGTTTTATTCATTTTATTTAACAAAGTCAAGGTTGGCGAGGTTTTTTGGATTATCGGGTGGATGACGCAAATGGAAAAGTGATGTTTTGTTGTTTATGGAGAGCGGTAAGTAGTATGGGATCGCACCGCTTTTGGGATCGGGTGGTATTCGACCGGGAGCCAAAAATCCTGTTGATTGCACGACACATGGTGGAGGTATAGGAGGAAAACCACCTGGTGATCACGCGTTAAAGCGTGGCCACCAAGGGGGACCAATATTAGCGACAATCGTTGGATGATGGGGACGGGATCAAACGGTGGACGGGAAGTGCGGTGCGACGGAATTTTAACTGCGGCAGGCCCGATTTAATTAACAAGTTAATAAATCATATCGGGGTGATTGTGAATGGTGGGGAGGTTCTTGACTAACCTTAGGCATTAATTAATCCCATTTTGCGGAGCGGGTAGATTAGTTTATTAATGAATCTCAGATTAATCCATTAATCCCTTTTTAACTGTGTTTATGGTTATAATTAACCGGGGCGGGGTAGATAGTAATTTTGGGTTTTTAATATATGATTAAATAATACGGGAAAGGGAAAATAGGGCGGGATTTATATAATATAGGTTAGAGATTAATATGATAAATGAAATGAAAGTGCTAAGTTAAAACATTTCGGGTATACATTTTAAACTTAGGCTTAAAGTGGAAAAAGGGGTTTTTTAGGTGATATTGTGCATTTTTCCTAAGTAAAATAGGATTTTACTTAGGAAAAGACTTTATGAAATCAAATGAATGGTTTATGGATGATTCTAATTACTTAGGCTTTTTTTTTTAATTATTGGGCCAAGGGTCCGATCCCTCTAGAAGTCAAAGAAATGCTCTGAGCCCCTCCAATTTAGCAAATGCCTTAGTGCTCAGGGGAAATTAGTGAATAATTAGGGAAAATGAGAAGGGGGAGTTAATCATTGTGACTTTGCTTTACTCTTGATGTCTTCAATGTGATGCATGCCTTGGCCTTTCAATGAAAAATGAAAGTAACACATTTAGAGACATTATTCATCACGTGTATCGTTCTGCAGCATCATCTACCTACCCTGCCTACTTTAACCTAGCATTTTTTCCTTCTTTATTTGGGTGCACTTAGACTTGCAAACCCTTATCAAATCTTCCTTTTCTTTTACATGGAAAGCCTACCTAAGTCTGCACTTATTACATCCAAGGGATCAGATTACATTGTTGAGCTCCTTTTTATTTACTCTATCTATCTACTTATCTGCCAAGATTACATTGTTTGGTCAGATATTTATTCTCTATTTCTATAACATGAAATTGAAAATATGAACTAGTCAAGCTTAAACTATTTGACTATTAATGAATTATGGCATAAGTGACAAGCTGCACACAATTGTTTATTACAACAAATGAAAAAGTAGTGGCATTTAGACTTACACACTTTCTTGGTCTATTTTTGTTTGGGGTTCATTTCTTCTCATTTTTTGACCATTTTATTCTTTTCACCCTTTGATTTTTCTTTTAGGGTTTACCCTCTTTACATTTTTTAATTTTTATTTTTTTTTGAAAATATGGAAAACCTTTGCAACAAGAAAAGATATGAACATATTACATAGCTCATCAAGTCAATCATGACATATGACACCTATTGGTATAGGAGCATAACACAGCATATGCTCTAGTAGCATTGGCCAATGATGTTGGATGTTTGCACATGTCAAACACAACCACTCGTTCCTCAAATTGTGCAGGAGGTATGTGATCCTCCAGAGTCCACATTGCAAGATTGCACAACTCTATGTTAAGACTCGTCGAATGAGATATTGTGCATCTCTCCTTCTCACTAATCTCCAAGGATCTTAGTGTCTCCTTGTTCGCTTGGGACTTGCTCCTCTTTTGGATGCAGTGAAGCTGGTAGGTCGACCTCTTGGTGGTGAGGCATGAGGTCGATGTCCTGCTCTAACTCCTATTGCTCCATAGCCATATCCATCTATTCAAGTGCTTGCTTTATCTCCTAAGTGAAGTCCTACTCCTACGATGGTTCACCCTGTCTACCTGATGCCAGTTGTTATGATGAGTCTACTACCTATACAGGCGCAGTTTCATCTATCTATACAAGTTATGCCCCCAGCTGTATCTATTCCTACTGCACTTCCTTCTCCCATCTGTGTAACTCCTGTTCCTTCTGGATCTGCTCCTTCAATTCATGTAACGCCTTCTCTATTTCCTCCATTCTCCGTTTCTCTCTTTTCCTTTGCATGTTTCTCTTCTCGCGTTGTTTCCCCTTTTCCTCTATTTCCAAAGCTACTTTTTGCACAAGTGGGTTTGCTCAGAACTTGTAGCTTTGCTCTTCCTCCATGTTGTTGACAATCTTTCTCTTGTCCTTGTCATGCACTAGTATGTTTACCTCTACTACTACTGCTTCTGGTGCTCTCCAGGATTCTGCTTCACACTGCTTTGCTACCCATTTTACATTGAAGCTGACCGGTTCATTGGGTCTAGAGAAGATGTAACAATATATCCATGGGTCTTCCTCTGCCCAATGACATGCCCCATGGATCTAGCTAAGCTGCACTCTCATGTAATGGTCTTTCACAATATAATTTGGGTCATACATATTGTAACTTCGAGCGTCAAATGGATATTTATTCATCTCCTCTTCTTCGACATTTACATGCTTGAAACTATGTATCTCGTATAACCCAATCCACAACGGAAGAGCGGCCCAAGGTGCCTTCTTCTTCCGATGCATCCTAGCTGATAATCTTGCCGGGATGTGATATGATACTTCCTGCATAACAAGTTTGTCCAAGCAAAACTTCGGTAGAACATGTAGAGGCTTCTCTGCACTGTACATATATATGAATGTGACAAACGATGAGGCATACCAATAAGCTATGTCGATTAGTGCCTCCATTGCTTCCTTCGACATGCAAGGTGGATCCTGTTCGAATATCATCTTGTAAACCAGGGTAACAAAATGATCAGACATTTGTGTGATAACTCCTCTAAAGCTGCATTCGGACAACATCTTACAATAAGTTTTCACAGAGGTCTCCACCGGTGTCCATGCCCACTTCAAGCCCGAGAACTCCTGACGGGCACAGATTGCATCCAAGATGTAGGAAAAAATGTAGATTCCTTCTTGCATACCTTTAGGTGGCTATCGAACCCTTGTTACCTGTTCCTTCAGCTGATGAGCCAACATGTCGGACAAGTTGCATGCTTTTCCTTCTCTGGCCAGTTGGTCCAACGCGATCACCCAACTCTATGGGAAGGTTTCCATTCTTTCTTGGTCATATAGACAACATGCAAAGATGACCAAGTATTAATACGCCTTCTGTAGTTTTTCGTCTTGTAGACCTAATTGGGTGTCATCCTGAATTTAGCCAGCTCCTTCACCCAGTTCTTCAAGATATCTCTGGAGTTGGAATTGCAGTTGGGTAAGCTGAAGGGTATCTCCATGGTGATCACAGGCCTCTACATCTGATACATATCATCATAATCCTGTGCCTTGAAGGTAGAAATCTTCATCACGCTGACACTTCTCAATGTCATCGTCTCAGGATTAGTGTGCGAGACAATCCAATGTATCATGTCTGTGCATGGGAGCACGGGATACCTACATGCAGTCGGGTGCAAGCCAAACTTGTGGATGTTCACATAGACTTGGCGGTCTTTGAGGTCTTCCTTTAATGTGCCTGCAAATGCATCATTGACCTCTTGCCATTTCAACTTGATGTCTTTGTCTACAATCAGCTTGGTGTCTTTGTCTACAATCAACTTGGTGTCTTCATAGATTGACAAACTTGTAGACACTCACTCAATTGCTGCTCCAGTTTCACTTCCATCAATGTCCTTTGATCCTGCTCTCTTGGAGGCCATTGATATTGAACTGCTAAGAGGTGGATGAACACCTACTATATCTAGAGACAAAGCGACATGCATGGCAAGAAATTTGCTAGCTAAAATAAATAAAACTTGAGGAACAACATGCCACATACCTAGGTATTGATTGGCAAGGATTGCGTGATTTTTCCTGTAATTTTGGTTGGCTGCTAGAATTGTGAAATGTGCAATCCAAGCTGGCATGCTAGCTACTAGAACTGTGCAATGCGCAATTTCAGCTGAAAATAGTTGCAGGCCCAGTGATTGCATTGCGCAATTTTCTGGGTCAACAATCATTGTTCCTCATAATTGTGCAATGCAATACTAGAGGATAGCCACTTGGTAGAAATGCACAATTTCTGAGAGGAAGATAGAGCCTTCCCTCTCAAGATTGCGCAATGTTTTCTTGGTGAGGTAGAGTTCGAGCCAAGGTTGCCTAGACCCACCGACGGGCAACTGAAAGAAATTGTGAATGTGAATGCATGGCGATTTTGAGTGAAAGTGGGAGTGAATGATCATGCATGCAAACAATGAATGAAATATTTGAAAAATGGAACAACATGCATGTGGGTGAAGCAAGTCGCCGAATCGGCAGCAGTGAGATGCTAACAAAAACTCAAACGGTGCTAGTACAAGCTAGTATGCATCTAAACGATAGAAAATAATACAAAGAAATCAAGCAAACAACACTCACACAAGTGAAAACACAAAAAGCGATAGAAATCTTGCAAAAGACAAGTTAAGAGGACTTACCCATGAATAGCTGAGCTGGATGTGTCGAAGACTCTTGGATGTGTAGTGGGATGTCAGAGCTCCAAGATAGATGTGAATAAGTGAGTTCTGAAGTGTCAAATAAATAAATTTGAGGCTCATGACATGCATGCCACAAATCTAGGAAAAAGCGACACTTGGAGGAAATATTCTTAAACGATCTTTGCATGTAACCTCCAACTACTAAAAATAGATGCCTAAAATATAGGGATGCTTTTTGCATGTTTCTTTTCTCTATTCTAGGAAAAGGAAGCCCAGGCATGCAAGACAAGTTTTCTCGGTCCCGGATGGAACCGGTCAAATCAATGGCACATGCAACAATTTGCTCAGCTGAGGGGAAAATTTGCACATTTATGGGAGGGAGATGGGCTGACTACCCAAAAGGATTGCACAGTTTTTTGGCTGAGCAGCTGACTGTTGCCTAGAATTGTGCAATTGCTGGGCTGAGGAGCCCTGCTGGGAGGAATTGCGCAATTTTTTCAGTGAAGGGTGACAGGTAGATTTTCACAATTCTGAAGCCCAGCAGGCTACCAGATAGAATTGCACAATTTCTTGAGGGAAGGAGGGTTGCCCTCCAGGATTGCACAATTACTTGAGGGAAGGCTGGTTCTCCTCTAAGATTGCGCAATTTCTTGAGGGAAGGCTAGTTCCCCTCTAGGATTGCGCAATTTCTTGAGGGATTTGTTTAGTCTGTAGCTGGACCAAGTCCAAAGAAATAACATATGAGGGGGGTGCAACAAGCTCTCATGCACAGGCTAGCAGTCTGCTAGAAAATCATTGATTCTTGTGTACTTGACAAGGCAAGACATGATGCTAAGGGAGGTTGGTAGGAAGGCTCCAAAATGAAGCTAAGGAAAAATTTTGGAGGGTGGTTGTAGCCGCTAGAACACTTGGCGATAAACTGGTAGAACTCCAGCTCTCTGAATGGACCTTGTTCATGAAAATAAAGTCTAACACCTATGGAAGAATTGTTCAGTTCTCAATTCATCTTGGTTTCCACATGTTAGAAAATTATATATTACAGAGCAATGGAACACATAAAATATATTGCAGAAATATAAACACATAAAACAAGAGAGACACAAATATACGTGGTTCACCCAATTTGGGCTACGTCCATAGAGAAACAAACAGTCCTTCCTTTTATATTATCTAGAAAACTAAAGAGATACAACCTACAGAAAATCTGTTGTGATTCCCTCTTCTCTCTCGCTCATTCTCATCTCTCTTTCTCACTCAGAATATAGATCTAAATAGATGCAATGAAATTCCCTCATAGATAGCAAGGGGTTGCCTTCTAGCGCAAAAAACCCTAAATTAAACAACAACTTCTACCATTAGATCTTTGCCTAATGAACCGGCCAGATTGACTACGAAATTACAAAATTTTACAAGGAAGTTTTACATCTATTTTTAGCTTTGGGGGCACTGCCCCCAATCCCCCACTAGGACACCGCTCACAAACAGATCACAGATCAATACACTAGTATTTTGACATGGTTAAAACCCTCAAAGAGGGAAACAGTCCACAGCCTGAGCCAATGCGGCCACTTTGGGCAATTTATTAATAAAAGAATGGAAATTTACATAAGCTTCTCTCGTGAACGGTTAACCTACAAATGACCCTCCATGCGCTTTAAATAGAATTCATGGACCAATCGGGTGTTAAGCTACGGATCAAGTGTCGGTAATACCGAGGAGAGAATGAACCATCGGATCACTACATATCATGACCGTCGGATCGTAAGTTACAAATGTACATAGTAAAGAAACACACTTTACCTAACTCTATACTAGACCAAGTTATACTTAACTATTCCTATTTGTCGGAATATCCTAACATCCCCCCTTAAGAAAAACTTGGGATATGATTGAAGGATTTACAAATATGACACAATAGGAGAAGGAAGGAGGCACTAGAGCCTATCCCCCTTAGTGACAACTTCCTGAACTCCAACCATAAATCAAAGTTTAGTGAACTTCGCCTCTATGAGAGCCTTTGTGAAGATGCGTGCAACTTGATCATCTGTTGAACAATATTGCACTTCAAGAACATGGTCATGAATGAGCTTTCTGATGAAGTGCATGTGTAGTTCAATGTGTTTGCTACGCTGATGTTGGACTGGATCTTTGCATAGTTGAATGGCACTTTGATTATCACATCAAAGTGTAATCAGATGTTGCTGCTGAAAGCCAAACTCTGATAGGATCTGACGAAGCCACAAGGCTTCCTTACTAGCTTCTGTGGCACCACGATATTCTGCTTCTGTTGAAGAAAGAGAAACGACACCTTGTTTCTTGCAAGCCCATGTAATAGGTCCTGAACCAAGAGTGAACACATAACCAACAATAGACTTCCGATCATTAGGGTCACCAACCCAATCGGAATCAGTGAAACCAACCAATAGAGGAGATGCTTTGGCACTGTAATGAATGCCAAACTGAACTGTACCTCGAACATAACGAAGTATTATTTTAGCTTCTTTCCAATGACTTTCACATGGGGTTTGCATAAACCAAGCAATAAGACCAACAACAAAGGAAAGATCAGGACGAGTATGCGTTAGATACAAAAGTTTTCCTACAAGTTGATGGTATAAGGTAGCATCAACTTCAGGGGAAGTACAAGTGACTGAAAGTTTGACTCCAGACTGAAAGGGAGAAGGAGTTGGCTTACAATCTTC
>APFE031373656.1:0-19904 GCA_000404065.3 Pinus taeda | reverse complement strand
AAACACAAAACCCAACATGGACATACAAAAAAACAAGCCTTATGGCTTAAAGTTAGCTTTACCTGGAAACTAAATATTCCTCAATGTTTCTGATTTTCCGAGATCACACTAAGGCGCGGGGAAAAGAGCATACACATGAGAAAATTCCTTCCTTTCTGTTTCTGATTTTCCCAGATCGCACAGAGTCACAGGGCAAAGAGCATACACAGAAATGAAAGGTATAGATCTGATAATAAAAAAGAGCTAAATAAATCGAAACCGAAATAAACAGAGAGAAAATAACTGTAAACTGCAAATAAACACTATATACCTCTAGATCTTAAAAATGACACAGCTAGGGCTACCGGAAACCTTTTCGCGTGAAACGAAAGGGGTTCTTCATTGGAACAGATGCTCCTAAAATAACAGAGCAGTCCTCTCGGCCCGAAAGCAGTCAGAAACAGCAGATCTAGGAGATGGCAGTCGGATGCAGTTGTATTGGCTTCAGATTTAGATCACCAACGGACACAACCCTCAAATAGCTCTGATACCATGTAGGAATTTACAGGGTAAGTTCCTCAGACAAAAAACCAAAAGGACACCACTCACAAACAGATCACAGATCAACACACCAGTATTTTGACATGGTTAAAACCCTCAAAGAGGGAAACAGTCCATGGCCTGCGCCAACGCGGCCACTTCAGGCAATTTATTAATAAAAGAATGAAAATTTACATAAGCTTCTCTCGTGAGCAGTTAACCTACAAATGACCCTCCATGCACTTTAAATAGAATTCATGGACCAATCAGGTGTTAAGCCACGGATCAAGTGTCGGCAATACCGAGGAGAGAATGAACCGTCGGATCACTACATATCGTGACCGTTGGATCGTAAGTTACAAATGTACATAGTAAAGAAACACACTTTACCTAACTCTATACTAGACCAAGTTACTTAACTATTCCTATGTGTCAGAATATCCTAACAGGGGGCTCCCAAGGATCGCAGTTGCCCTCCCCTTGGACCCCCCTTGCAGCGCAAATATTAGGGGCGGCATTGCCACCACATTAGGAATTCAGGTCCAATGCGGTGATACCTCTGAATAAAGAAAATAATCAAGCTTCACATCCAACACCACACTTGCTTGATTGTAAGATGTAGCATCTGTCAAGCTCTTGGTCGGTCGACACACATTCCAAGCCAAGGAAACATAGTTGTTTTGATTGGGGTTGAGGGGTATATTGGTTGGTATGGAGGCTCCAAAACAAAGCTAAGGAAAATTTTTGGAGGGTGGTTGTAGCCTCTACAACACTTGGTGACACACTGGTAGAATTCCAGCTCTCTGAATGGACCTTGTTCATAAAAAGCAAGTCTAACACCTCCGGAATTATTGTTTAGTTCTCAGTTCGTCTTGGTTTCCACACTTGCTTGATTGTAAGATATAGAATCTTCCTAGCTCTTGGTCAGTGGACACACATTCCAAGCTAAGGAAACAAATTTGTTTCAATTGGATTTGAGGGGTATATTGGTGCACAAGAAGTATAGTCGTCAAAGTCTTAGTTTCATATCTGGTGTTGCTCCACTACCAGCAAGCGTGGACAATACCCCGACGGAGTCACGCAGGAACACAAGCATCGATTTGCTGCCAGTGAGCCTGGTTAGTACCCTGGCAGAGTTACTTGCATCACTTCTCTATGCAGGAAGCCTTTCTCTAATTTCGCCTTATTTGTTTTCATTTTTTCAAATTTTTTCGCTTTTCATTTTTGTATTTTTCATTTTTATAACTATGCAAAGAACTTATTCATTCCAAAGGCAGAAGATGGATCTCGACTTATTAAGAGTAGAAAAGGTTGTTCCTTCAAAGAAGTAGTTTATTATATATCTCTGATGTGCCTGTTAAGGTTTTCTCCCCCACCTTACTCTAATTGACTTAGCTGACAAGGGTTAACCCAAAAACAACCGACTAGAGTAGGTGACACTAGTTAGCGCGCAAGCGCTGTGTTTCACCAAGGTTCACTTCGAACAGTACGCATTTTCCATTGACGTATCATGGACCAAAATTAACAAGTTCTTCACACAGAGGCGGGATGAGAGATAACCAAGTAGTGATAGCTACACAAGGCCTCTTGTTCTTTACCCAACTTGTTTCAAGAGTCATGCATGGTTTCATACGAAACTAACCTACGAACAAAAACAAGCAAACAAACAAAAACAAAGCGAAAGTAGAAGTAAATGCGAAAGCAAAGTGAGTAAGAAAACAAACAAACATGCAAAGAAAGAAAGCAAATAAGCATGCAAGAAAACAAACTGAAAGAAAATACTACTCGTACTCCTAAGCTAACGTGCATGGGCTTGATCACGTGAAGTGATACTTCCAATGCAGCCACTGGTGCATTGGTTGACCCATGTTGGTAAAGGATTGGTCCACGATAAAATCCGCACGAAACCCGGTTGTGCAAACCAACAAACAAGAAAGATATAACAATGAATACAAACACACTTCATGTTTAAAAGTGTCCACAGGACATAAGTGAGTGAAAGAAAATGACATGTGGTCCGTGGACTTGTCACGGTGTTGTGTGGCATTGCATGCAGTTGTGAAGCATACACATACTCTTGGTCGTGAAATGAAAGAAACAAAGACAACTTGCAGCATGCATGTGTGCTTGCAATGTAAAATTCCTCCAATGCATGAGCGATGGGATCATGCAGCTTGAGTGGGGGAAGCATGATCTATGTGTGAGATTGATCTTCAATGCATACAGATAAGTGATGAGGAGCCTTGGGTGATTGAACAATTTCCTGATCGGAAGTGAAACCAACCACAGGACAGCGAGGGCCTGACATAACCATCAGCTCAGGCTAAAGTGCCTCGACAGTCTGGGGTGTTTTGACTTCATCGTCAGATAGATCATCATAAATAGGTGGCTTCAAAAAATAAATTGCAATAGAATCATCATCGTGATCTAATATGGGAGTAAGTGGATCACGACATCTACGATCAGAAAAATCAATGATTTCATCGGCATCCTCATGATATGATAAATCAAACATAGGGGTAGATGAGAAGTGGAAAAATTCATCCTCTGTGTTTTCGAAAAGGCAGATGAAAGGTCAAGTGGATCTTCAATGAATAATTTATCCTCTTCGTTTTCGTATGATGGACTGACATCTGTTGTTTCCTGCAAGTGATCAACAATGGGTGCATCCGTAGATGAAGATACACATGTGAAATCATGGATAGTAGGTTCACCAAAGATATGAGGAAAGAATGAAGGAGGCTTGGACATAAGTGAGTCATCCTTTGTCGAGTGTTGATGCTCAAGCTCCTAGTCATACTCTTCATGAATGACATCACATGTTGGTTGTGCAACACCAAATTTTGATGGCTTGATCCTCATTCACAACAAGTTTAGAGTCTGGAATGGAAGAACACAAGACAGTATCATCCAAAGGATCATCTGAGTATGAAGATGGAGGTTGTGGTACAAAATGCATATGAAAACTTGATGGAATAACAACCAAATCTGCATGAAAATTAAGCGAAGTAATGTTGGGAGGATGTGATAGCTAAAGAGATGTGTGTGCCTGTTCTCCTGCATCACTCTGAAGTGGTGAAGTTGTTTGATGAGGGACGACGGATAGTCACTTGTGACAGTGACCATATCCATCTGTGATTGAGCAACTCCATCACTGAAGTATGTTGAGCAAGGTTTGGGCTCATACTTATTCTTGGGATGGATTGATTTGTTAAGATAGTACTCGAATCTATACCAAAGATAAGGAAATTTCATCTGGCTCTTCGGTGCTTGAAACTGAAAATCATGGAAGCGCTGCCAAAAATCCATAGGAGATTCATGCAGAGCCTTCCGTTGTTGTAACAATTTATGGTCAAGATGTTCTGGATCAAAATGATGGAAAGTATCTTCAATGGGATCACAGAAGTGCTCAAGTGGGTGCATGCTATCAGCCGGTAGGCTACATAGCCACCGATGTGGGGATTTGCGAAGTGTGTATGCAAGCAACAGACTGGCTTGTTCATCAAAACATCCATATTCCTTGTTAAGCATGGCAAGGAAGTCATGTAAGAACACAAGCCAGGCCACTTCACCTTCACCACCGTACGTGTATGTAGACAAGAGATCCAAAAACTCCCTCATGATGTGGAAAGGTTCGACATGCGAAAAACATCATGGAGGGTTGAGTGTGCAAGGCTCCATGATAGATATGCAAAGGTTCAAAATAGGATGAGAGGACACAACTTGTCATCTGGCCCTCCTTCTAGCACCAGAAATGTTGACGATGCTGGACCCACCAACATGTCAGGGGATCTCCCTGGTAAGAAGTCCCAATTAGACCTTAGACCGTTTGGTGTAGGAATCCCAGCAGTGGTTCGTACGATAATGCCTTGACCTCAGTTTCGCACAGAGGCAAGTAAGATGTCCATGTTGGTAGCAAGGGTGTGACATATGCAGTCAGTCAAGGAAGGTGCATGAGAAATTCTAACACACGAAGGGTGAGGTGAGTGCACCCCTTTGAAACCTGTGACAACACGAAGTTAAGAAGGAAACACACAAGAAAAGATGCATCACAACATGGAAGGCAGGTAAGCTAGCAATCCAAAGTGATGGTTAAACCAATAGCACATTTTAGAAATATTTATACATACATATACAGAAAATATCTACACATTCATGCATAAGAAAATAGATACATATATCATTTAGAGTAAACAAGATAGTTGAAATACAATACGACATATGCATCAAACATGCCGACTCTATTATATTAAGAAGTGTAAGTTCCAATCATACAATACATCCATGTCCAACCACTAGTTTTGACAACGGAACCTTACAGCCACAACCACTTGCTCCACCAAAAATATATACCAGCTCTGCGCAGTGGAGAAGCCAAGGCTCATTACAATATTGTTTAAGATCTCTCTAAGATAGTCCTCTCGGAAGCTTGGATGACCAAAAGCCTCTACAATGAGTTATGAGGGACTATATATAGCAAAGGGTGGGGTGGCCCTTGACATTACCCTTTGTGACAGTTCATCTACCCTCATGACTCTTCATCTACTCTATGACTATTACATCCAACTATCAACATTTGAACTTACACTTCACAAGACGATACATTACAATGCACATGTACCCATGTGAGACAAAATTGCTTGAGTAAGCCATGTGAGACATCATTATGAATCAGACAATTGTTGGAAGACCATCTATTCGACATCCTCATGGTGGTTGACAGTAGCGAACTGATGCCAAGCTCGGTAGTCCGTGATGGTGTCCGTGTACTCTAAGGTGACTTCTTTCTGGAAACGAACTCTTCCTCCAAAGCATCTAGGTACATTGCTCAGGATCCTTTGTCCAACTCATCTGATAGCATGCGCATCATTGTCTTGAGTGTGGCTAGACCAGCAATATACCTGTGCATGGTGTCTACACTTATCAACAAGTCTGGTTGGTGACTATGCGCATCAACTCATTAAAGTTTGAGTCAAGCTCCAATTAGACCTATGCCTTTGTCTTAGCCTGAGTGAGTGTCCCAATAGATGGGATCGCATATGCACGCACAACAACATCCATACTCTTGAATACACATGCATGGGAAGCCTGTAGACTAGTGATGAGTTACAGGAGATCTTCATTGTTCCAGATCTGACTCTAGATGTGTGCCTTCAGCTCGACCACTCTGTGCTTCATCATCTTAGGAAAGTGTAATCGGGATCCCTTGTACCTCATCATATAGGTTTGCATGAAATCAACAACGGCATGCACGTTCGACATGATACGTTCTCTTCTAGCACATCACTGCTGCCAACCGTTGAGATGGATGACTGCCTTATGCACGGTACCAAAATTGGAATACAATGCTCGCATGACTGTGTCAAGGGACAATACTTCATCCAATATTGCCTTCTTCAATTATGCTTGGGTAGATACTGTAACCAATTCTCCTCCTTGCTTTGTTATCTATAGCTCCTTATCCATTCACTTGTTCTTAGTTATCAGGAAGCGAACACTCGAGCTAGTGGCTTTGGCATATGCTCTAGTAGCATCAACCAATGTTGTTGGATGTTTGTGCAACTCAGCCACGATCACTCGTTCCTCAAACTGCGCAAGAGATGTATGATCCTCCGGAGTCGACACTCCACAAGATTGCACAACTCTATGTTGAGACTTGTTGAATGAGATGTCGTGCATCTCTCCTTCCAGCTAATCTCCAAGGATCTCAGTGTCTCCTTGGTCGATTGGGAATTGGTCCTATTCTAGATGCGGTGAAGTTGGTGGGTCGACCTCTTGGTGGTGAGGCATGAGGTCGATGTCTTTCTCTAACTCCTATTGCTCCATATCCATATCCATTTGTTCAAGTGCTTACTCTATCTCCTGGGCAAAGTCCTACTCCTGCAATGGTTCACCATGTCTGCCTGATGCCAACTTTTCTAATGAGTCTACTACTTGTACAGGCGCAGTTCCAACTGTCTGTAAAAGTTGCGCCCCCTTTTGTGCCTATTCATGTTGCACTTCCTTCTCCTATCTATGCAGCTCTTGTTCCTTCCCGAGTTTCTCCTTCAACTCATGCAACTCCTTCTCTGTTTCCTTCAATCATTGTTTCGCTCTCTGCCTTTGTGTTTTTCTCTTGTCGTGTTGTTGCCTCTATTACCAAAGCTGCTTTCTGCACAAGTGGGTCTTCTCGAAACTTGCAGCTTTGCTCTTCCTCCATGCTGTCAATAATCTTCCTCTTGCCCTTGTCGTGAACGGGTATGTTTACCTCTGTTGTTGCTACTTCTAGTTCTCTTCGGGATGTTGCTTCACGTTGCTTCACTACCCATTCCATAGCGAGGCTAGCCAGTTAATTGGGTATGGAGAAGCTGTAACAATATCTCCATGGGTCTTCCTCTACCCAATGACATGCCCGATCCAGTTAAACTTCACTCTCATGTAGTGGTATTTCAAAAGACAATGTGGGTCATACGGATTGTAACTTTTGGCGTCGAATGGATATTTCTTCATCTCCTCTGCTTCAACATCTGCATGCTTGAAACTTCGTATCTTGTATAACTCGATCCACAATGGAAGATTGGGCCAAGGTGCCTTCTTCTTCCAGTGCAGCCTAGCTGATAATCCTTCTGAGATGTGATATGATACTTCCTGTATGACAAGTTTTTCCAAGGAAAACTTCGGTAGAACATGCAGAGGCTTCTCCACGTTGTACATCCATATGAAGGTGACGGATGGTGAGGCATACCAATCAGCTATGTCGATCAGTGCCTCCATTGTTTCCTTCAACATGCAAGGTGGATCCTGTTCGAATATCATCTTGTAAACTAGGGTGACAAAATGATAGGATAGTTGTGTGATAACTCCTTTGAAGCTGCATTCAAACAACATCTTACAATAAGTGTTCAGAGAGGTCTCCGTCGGTGTCCATGCCCACTTCAAGCCCGGGAACTCCTGACGGGCATAGATTGCATCCAAGATGTAGGTGGGCATGTAGATTCCTACTTGCATACCTTTGGGCGGCTGTCAAGCCCATGTTACCTATTCCTTTAGCTGATGAGCCAACATGTTGGACCAGTTGCATGCTTTTCCTTCTTTGGCCTTTTGCAGTATCTTCGTCTTATAGACCTAGTTGGGTGTCATCCTAAATTTAGCCGGCCCCTTCACCCAATTCTTCAAGATATCTCTAGAGTTGGCATTATTGTTGGGTACATTGAAGGGTGTCTCCATGGTGATCACCGGCCTCAACATATGATACATCTCATCATAATCATGTGCCCTAAAGGTAGTAATATCCGTCCTGCTGACACTGTTTAATGTCATCGTCTTAGGATCTGTGTGCGAGATGATCGAATGTATCATGTCTGCACATGGGAGCACGGGATACCTGCATGCAATTCGATACAAGTTGGACTTGTGGATGTTCACATAGACTTGGCGGTCTTCGAGGGCTTCCCCAAATGTGTATGCAAATGCATCATTGACCTCTTGCCATTTCAGCTTGATGTCCTTGTATACAATCAACTTGGGTTCTTCATAGATCGACAAACTTGTAGACACTCGCTCAACTTCTGCTCCAGTTTCACTTTCATTAGTGTCATTTGATCCTTCTCTCTTGGAGGCCATTGATCCTAAACTACTAAGAGGCAAACGAACACCTGATAGATCTGGAGACAAGCATGGCAAGAAATCTATCATCTAAAACAAAGCAAACTTGAGGAACGACATGCAACATACCTGGGGATTGACTGGCAAGGATTGCATAATTTTTCCTGGGAGGCTAGGAGACTGGCTTCCAGAACTGTGCAAAAGGTAGTCTATGTTGCATGGGAGGCTAGTTGGCTGTTGGAATTGTGCAATGCATAATCTAGGCTGGCCTGCTAGCTGCTGGAATTGCGCAATGTGAAATTTCAGCTAGCAATGGTTGTAGACCTAGTGACTGCATTGCACAATTTTCTGGGCCAGCAGTCACTATCCCTCATAATTGTGCAATCATTGGAGGATAGTCACTGGGCATAAATGTGCATTTTCTGAGAGGAAGACGTAGCCTTCCCTCTTAGGATTGCATAATGTTTTCTTGTTGAGGCAAAGTCCGGGCCAAGGCTGCCCAAACCCATCGAAGGGAAAATGAAAGCAAATGTGAATGTGAATGCATGGCGATTCTAAGTGAAAGCAACAATGAATGATCATGCATGCAAACAGTGAATGAAAGATTTATAAAATGAAGCAACAGGCATATGGGTGAAGCGAGTCGCCAAATCGGTGACTTTTCATGCAAAACAATTTCATGCATGCAACATTAGTGTGATGCTAACGAAAACTGAAATGGTGCTAGTACAAGCTAGTATGCATGTAAATGACAACACACGTTCACAGAAATCAAGCAAACAACACTCACACAAGTGAAAACACAAAAAGCGACAGAAATGCTGCAAAAGACAAGTTAAGAGGACTTACCTGTGAATAGCTGAGTTGGATGTGTCGAAAACTCCTAGATGTGTTGTGAGATGTTAGAGCTCCAAGATCGATGTGAATAGGTGAGCTATGAAGCATCGAATAAATAAGTTTGAGGCTCATGACGTGCATGCCACAAATCTAGGAAAAAGCAACACTTGGAGAAAAGATTCTAAAACGATCTTTGCATGTAACCTCTAGTTGCTAAAAATAGCTCCCTAAAATCTAGGGATTCTTTTTGAATGTTGCTTTTTGCTATTCTGGGAAAAAGCAGCCCATGCATGCAAGTCAATTTTTCTCGATCCCGGATGGAACCAATCAACTCAATGGCACATGCAAAAAACTACTCGGCTGAGGGCAAAATTTGTGCATTTCTAGGAGGGAGTTGCGCTGACTACCTATAAGGATTGCACAATTTCTGGGCTAAGCAACTGACTGCTACCCAGAATTGCACAATTTCTAAGTTGAGCAGCTCTGCTGGGAAGAATTATGCAATTTTTCAGTGAAGGGTGACAGGCAGAATTGCGCAATTCTGGAGCCTAGTAGGCTGCTATACAGAATTGCACAATTTCTGGAGGGAAGGTTGGTTCCCTTCTAGGATTGTGCAATTTCTTGTTGGAGTTGTTCAGCTTACAGTTGGACCAAGTTCAGAGAAATAGCCTGTGAGGGGGGTGCAACAAGCTCTCATGCATAAGCTGGCAGACTGCTAGAAAATCACTGAATTTTGTGTACTTGAAAAGG
The DNA here is from genome assembly GCA_000404065.3 of Pinus taeda. Lineage (NCBI taxonomy): Eukaryota > Viridiplantae > Streptophyta > Pinopsida > Pinales > Pinaceae > Pinus > Pinus taeda. The sequence goes on along the minus strand of APFE031373656.1, from coordinate 10,214 downwards.
CAAGACATGCTACTAAGGGAGGTTGGTAGGGAGGCTCCAAAATGAAGCTAAGGCTCCTCATGGATCTCCTCCTATTCGCTCAAGCCAAATCATCAAGGAAATCATCCAGTGGCGCAGTCAAAGAAGCAGGTCAATACGTGGATAAGCATAGCAACGAGAGTTTAGATAAATCACAACTCTCAAATTTGCTTTCTAAATAGAAAATTGTAGAGAAATGTTATTACTCTGTTATAGATTAGAATTAAAATTAGGATTTTTTAAAGTTTTCTAAGGTATAAAAGTCTCAATCTGTTGAGCACAAATTCTATATATATAACTCTATAAACAAAAAGCAGGGAGGTGTATGTAATCTTTGAATGATTGTTTGAAGTTTTGGAACTCTGCTATTTTTAATTGAAGAAGTATTCTTGTCAACCTCATGCACAATTAGCTGTTGAATTAAAGTTCTAAAACCTAATGTTTTGTGGAGGGCCCCTACAGACAATTGAGGTTCAATCTTTTACGTTTAGCTCAGTCATTCGTTTTCATTATTTCCATAATTCCATTATCGTAGCTTCAGTTTCTTTGTAGTCATTTGTTTACAGTGTTTCTTTTGTTGTCTACCAATTTCCATCATTTATATGCTTTCTAAAGTAGAACCATGTATATAATCTTCTTCTTTTCATAGCAAATACATCTCTTAGATCGCATTCCTTCTATTTTTGCTTTATCATTTCAAAATTGAATTGTTAATTACAATATGGAGATCTTAACATAGGATGCTTTATAAATTCATTCTAGAATAGAAGTGATTCTTTTTTAGACCATAAATGATTTTCTTTCTAGAACATAAGTAGTTTATTCATAGATTTTAGAATAACTTTATTTTTAATTTCTTTTCAAAAACACAATTTATCTTAAAGAAGTTTTTGTAGAATTTACAAAGTAATTTCGTTTTTCCATCACCTTGCATAGTAATTCTTTTGAAAATAACAATAGTCAATTAAATAGGATCATGATAGCTTGTTTTACTTTTCTTTTCAGAGTTGATTGTAGGAATCTAAATTGTAAATCTTCAATTTCATTAGGAACATAGGAATAAAGAAAATCCTTAAAACAACCACAATCATCATTTTAATAAACTCAAAAAGGATTCTAGCATATATAGTGCACTTTCACTTCACAAGTTTACCAACTCCGATCACTAATTTATGTAAGCAATTTAAGAACAACAAATTGACTAAACACATATAGTGGTATTTCTTTTATTGTTGTTTCTCTGCTAACTTTTAGCATTTCCATTCTCTCCACTTTGGAATCTTTATACCTTGCTTGCTCTATGTCGACTTACCTCTAGCTCTTGTTCCCCCGACTCACATCCATATCTGAATTTCCTATTATTGGGTTTTGGCCCTCACTTAGCTCCATGCCAAGGCAACGAATGTGTTCGAGGCACGGTTCTAGTGGATGAGTCTCCACAAGCAGACCTAGAGCTCTTACGTAAGCCTACTTAGTAACCGAAATATATCTTTATGTCACCCCTCCTGAAGTCCAAGAAGAAATTCACCAACTTGAAGCTTAGATTGCAAATGATCGAAATGCTCATTTGGAATCATAAATTATAGTGGAAGTCCTTGACTAGGCCCCAAACCGAGCCATACTAAAGGTCGTAGGGACAAGTATTTTCACTCCATCACCCTAAATAGGCAAATGAAAACTTTATTGGGTTGCGTCATCAAAATAAAATAGGAGAATCTCAATGAAATCATAGCATGTCTCGACATCCAGTGGATTCAAAAACACGTGCTCTTGTATGGTTAACCCGAATGTTTAGTTGACCCATATTGAGAGGCATCTCGAGTGTAGGAGACACTCTCCAACAAGCCCAAGCATGCAAGATTCCACCCCATCTACTTCCTCTAACCACTGATGCATGCATAGATGTCCTGATTTTTTTCATAATTATGTTTAAGGAAATATATTTTATTTTTCTCATATGGTTCACAGTTATGGTTTGCTAGCATTACCCAGCTGATTTTATATAGATTTTTTCATAATTATACCAAACATTTGTCTTGACAAAGCAATACTCACATAGTAAGTTTATTTTCATTAATTTTGATAGAAAAAAAAATATTACAGTACTTTAATTATTATTAATCTAATTTCCCTTGTGACAAGCCACGACAATGATGTTATTGCCATATATATATAATTTATGATCTCATGAGGTAATGACCCTTCCACCAACTATCTAATGACCTAATGACCCTTCCACCAACCATAGTTGAGAAGTTCCCACCTAGTGACCTCATCTCTTACGTGATTTGATTTGCTATAGCCGGCCTTATTTCCTACCTGCATTTGAATTGCCCACTAACTCTTTCATGCTCTTTACGCCAAATATTCTGCTTTAGCCTGAAGTTTCACTGGTTTAAAAGTCTAATAGAACCACCCAATCCATCAAACCACCCACCCACCCAATCCATCAAACCACCCACCCACCGTTTATATTCTCGTTTACTAATTTATTATTTTGTGATTATATTAATTAAGGTGACAGACGAATTGTTTCTAAGCGTCGACCAAACGTCATATGGCCACGTTGAGATTGCGACGGTGAAAAGGATAATTCTTATTGACAAAAGCGTGATATCAGAGTAATCCATACGGTACGGATAGGTATGAGGTAGTTGCGTCACGTGAATCCGCAGTTTGATCTCAATATGCAATGGATAACGACGGCGGCTTTTTCCGCGTATGGCTTTTATCACGTGGATTTTTGAAAGGTTTTATGTAGGATTTAGGTTTCATTGAATTTTACATAAATTGGGTCATAATATTTCACATTCAAAATATATTATTCTTCTATTTAATATTAAATATGATTTAGTTAGAGGATTAGTTTAATAGGTGGAGTCTTGTGGGCAGAGCATTTTTGTTATTAATAGAGTTTAATTCGCTCAATACTCTTAGGATTGCTAATAGAAAGTGATCTTTTTTAGTGGATCTTCTATATAAATATTTTGTGGAATTAGTGTCACCAATTTTCAAACTTTCATAAACACATAAAATAAAAAATAATAATATATATATATATATATATATATTAATATATATATTATATATATATAATTTAAACTTTCTCAATAAATAATACTATAAATACTTTAACCCACATGACCAAGTTTGTGGTTTTTTATACTATAGCTCAAGTGACCTAGACCCCTCCCCTAGATCGAATCTAATTACCCTCATAATTGATGTGGTAAATGATTCAATCCAAAGTAAGTGGGAAAGAGTGAAAAGTTGGTAACCAAAATAAGAGATTAAGTTTGTAAATGCAAGCCTTTGTAATTGATACAGTAGATCAATCAATCTAAAGGGTTTGTTATATAAGTAAAGATAAATTTCGAAAAATATGTAAAATGTAAGCTTATGGAGTAGACAAATTATGATTATCCTTTGTAATTGAAGTGGGATATGAGTCAATTCAAAAGTAGTGAAAACTTTGTAGCCAATTTGAAGTAAGGATAGAGACAAAGTTTGTAATTGTACACACATTTTTTATTCCTTGCCTCATCGGGGACTATAGCACTTGGCTCGTGGTCAAAGTTCTTTGACTCTCGATTAGTTTGTCAAAATTTTGTGGCTTTTTGGTAACTTTAAACAAAGTTTCAGGAAAATGTTGAATATTTATATTTTTTCGTTAATTCAAAAATATTTTTCTAAATTCTGGAAATCTTATTTCTAATTTCCACTAGTTGAGCGAGCCTTGATGTGACATAATTCCACTAGTGGAGGAATTTTTATTTTCCATTTTTTTTCAGTGCTTGACAAGTCATTTTAAAATTAAAAAAAAAATGCTAATTTTATAAGTGGTCATTCCATCGGTGAGTGTACTCTAACACTAACACTATTATGCTTGACACTGCTACTACTTTCCCAATGATGTCAAAAGTGATGGGGTGTCAGGTCCCTTATGTAGGGGAGGGGCTTGATACATTTAAAGAAAACAATGCTCATAGAAATCTAAGTTTTTTTTGTTAATCTCAATAGTGTTGATACATTGTGTGGAGTGCGAAGGTGCAGAGTGATGCAGGAGCATCTTACCTCCAAGTCAAAATACATTTTGACTAGGACTAGGGGTTTCATTACCAAGAGAGTCAGTTCCCTAATTGAGTTTAATTATTTAAAATAAATGTATTTTTTATCATTCTAGAAGAATTGTACATAAGTGATGAGAGTGAGGAATGTTGTAATCAGATCTACTTGTAAGAAGGGATCTCAAGAATGTTTGAGTGAGTTAGAGAAAATTTAGAGTTAGTTAGATCTCTTGAAAGATATGTGGATTTAGAGGATCTAGAAATAGGACTTGTTGAGTAATTATTGGGTCTAAACCAAATTATGGTTCTAGAATCCTTTATGTAAATATGTAACCAAAACATGAAACATATGTATAAGTGTGGAGAGAGACGAGAGGGGAAGAGTGAGGCTAAGTGGGCCAAGTAGGCCAAAGGGGCTGAATTAATGTAAATCAGGCCAGAAGAGGGCCTTTTGTAAAACTATATGTGTGTAAAGAAACCAGTATGTTCGAGTGTTTAGAATATGAGTGTGTCAAGCCTTTGTCAATTATTATGTGAAGTAGTGTTTATGTTATTAAGTGTAAGTATATTGCAAGTTTGTTACAATAATATCAGGTGGAAGAGTGTTTTAGAAGGCACATTATAATCAATATAGAGCAGGACAAAACCCTTTTGAAATGGGGATGAAACATTCCTTTTACAATCAAAATGATCAAAATTGTTGATCATTGATCCACAGAGTGATTAATGATCCAGAGTTAAATAAGAACCAAAGAGAAGCACAAGCTTACTACAAAGAGATTTCAAAAGTGATAACCTTGTGACAAAGCCTTTATCATAGTAGATTAGAGGCGTAGCAGAAGCATGGGATTTTGGAGATAGTGAAGGATCAAAGTGTTGAAATATGTAACTAGGTTTGGTCTTCATAATAACATGGGTAATCATGATTTTATGTAATTAATTAAAAGAAGAAAAATAAAATTATTTTTTGCTTGAGGCACAGGTTTCATGCTTAAGGAATTTAATTTTTGTAGATTAAGCTGCCATTGTGAGCTATTAGGTTTGGTCATAAAGTCATAAAGTCAATTAAATCAATGTCATGTAATAAATACCCATTTGGGCATGTTACATATTGTAAAAAGAGAATTTATTTGATTCATAAACCCTCCAATACCTTGTCATAAGTACTTCATCTAGTCGGCCTTCAAAAGGAGATGAAGATCATTCTATAAGAGATTGTTGGCCTAGTGTCAAGCACAAGTAGTCCTATTTAGCATGGACAACCTATTATATAAAGGAGGACTCGACCTCACTTGTTGGGCATTCATTCAAGCATATAAAATTGAAGAAGAAGTGCATGAAAACACGAGAAGGCAACCTCATAACTAGCAAAAGGAAATGGAAGGAGAGCAAAGAGTTTTTGGCATTGTTTTGGGTCATCTTCCTTGCATGTGTGATAGAGATTAAGGTTTTTTCAATAGGGTTATATCATTCCTTGAAGAATCCAAGAAGGAGATCACCAAACCAATGTTCCTGCTAGCCGAAATCATAAAGGGAATTCTCCAAGTCAAGCAAAGAAGGAAAGCATCACCAAACTCCTCCAATTAGCTCACACGTGTAGAATTGTAGAGGTTCAGGTAGGACAAGAATTACAAGACTGTGGAAAAGGGTCGAAATTTTAGATTAGCTGAGATTAACAGTGCAAGAAGTCAGTTTGACTAGTTTTGACTTGGGAAAGAAGGAGAAGTTGTGAAAAGGGTCTTGTGACTTGGTCTTGGAGAGGTTAGTAGGTCAAGAGTCTTGGTCTTAGAATTCACCACTTGAAGATTCTATAAGAGGAAGAGTTCGTTTGGATTTTCCTCTCAAGTTGGAGAGGTTTTGGTCTTGGTTGATCATCTCATGTCCCTTGTCTCATTATTGTTTTTGTTTTGATAGTTGTTTGATGAAGTAAACACTCTAATAATCAAAAGCTAAAGAAGAACCTAATCAAAAGAAGCAAAAAGTATTCACAAGCAGTCATCATTTCTAGAGAAATCACCTCTTATCTTTGCCCTATATTTCTCAACATGGTATCAGAGCTAAGGTGACAAATCAAGGGTGCCTTAATAAGGGGCACTCAAGAACTCAAGGACCAAAGTTCTAGAAGGTCGTCAAAGCATATAGAAAAACATATCATCTTCAAGGCATTTTGAAGAAAAGGTCTACATCATCTTCTTGAAGAAAAAAAGTCAAAAACCTAGATCGATCAAAGAAGAAGTATACACTAGAAGCATTATTTGGGTCCCTAAGATCATGGAAAGATACCACAAAGACCCTACCTCTGCTCAAGTTGAAGAGATCTGCAAATCGAAGTAAATTGAAGTCTACTCATCCAAGAGAAGCAAGATCAATGACGTTGTCATCATCATTAAAGGATTCAAGGTGATATCCCTCTCTTTGGAGCTAAGGATCACCCTTAAATAAAATCATCTTCAACAAGAAGTTTCCAATTTCCTATATCATCATCAAATTCAAGAGGGCAGCAGGTTGAAGGAACATCTTCTCAAGTATATTTATGTCTGCATCTGAACTTGTCAAAATGTCTTTTTGCAAGGAAATCAACAAGTTGGTTGGGGCTTCAAATTTTCTTGCATAGAAGAAAAGGATAGATATAAACCTCATATAAAATGAGTTAATGGGTCATGTTAAGGGCTCAAAGGATTCTCATAGAATCCATCAAGAATCCCCTGATTCCCTATGTATCAAAACTTGAAACTTCAAAAGAAATATATGACAAACTTGTAGATTTTTTTTTTTTTCGTAAGCACTATAGGAGAAGTTATCTCATCAAGACAATAAATATACAAGCTAAGGATATCAAAATAAGAAGGAATAGCCTCATAATTTATGAGGATATCTGAAATAAGGGATCAACTTCAAGGTTTGGGAGAAATTATGTATGACAAAGAAATGACTACCATAGTACTAAGTGCACTTCCAAAGGAATGGGGTGACTTTACATCAAGCATTTATGGGAAGAAGGAAGCTACTCCATTCAAGGATTTATGTTCACTATGTAAAATAGAAGAGAATAGGTTGAAAGAAAAATCTAATGTAGGATCAAATGAGCAAAGTCAAGCATATGTTGTTATGGCAAAGAGAAAAGGGAAGTTTGGGAAATTTGGTCCTTAGAAAAGGAAGAAGAACATGGAAAAGGTTCAATTCTATGGATGTCAAGAATATGGGAACTTCAAGAGAGATTGCCCTAAACTCAAGAATGAAAAAATGAAAAGAGGAAGAGAAGAATCCCATATCATTGAAGAAGTGGAGGAAGCTGAAAAGAAGAAATCGAAGAAAGAGGACATAAAAAATCTCTACTATGATTGAGATAGTCTTCCTCACCTAGTTCTCTTCAAGTGTTTGTTTTCAAGTTTTTTAGTTGTATAGAAATCATGGTAGGATTTACTAAGAAGTGTGATAGGGATGAATCATGGAATCATAGAAGTGTACTATTGAAAGAAATATCTCATGGAATTATCTTAGAAGAAGCATGGAATATGGTTGAAGTAGAAGTCTATGGCAACCACCTATAGAAGGATGTATCTCTTGGTAACATCATTAGAATCATAAGTAGTACTTATGGGAAGAAGAAATTCATCTAGTATAAAATCTCATCATACATCATTCAAGAGGAGCACTTTCCAAATAATGATGATCAATATCCTCCATTGGAATCTTCATTGGAAGGTTCGCCTATTGAAAGGAGAAAGTGTTTTGCCAAGAATTCCACCTTGTATGGAATTCATGGAATAAAGATATGATGTCACAAGATGTGAAGTAGGTCAAGATGATTGGAGAACTTTCAATCAAGTAAGTTGTTAAAGGAAGTCTAGATGACCTAAAGGAAGAAATGAGGTATGTATGCATATATTTAATTAAGTCATGCCATATGGTTGTAGATATCATGAATGAATTCTCTACCTTGAGAGTATGATAAAAAAAAAAAGGATCTCCTCCTTTGGAAGGATGTAGGAAGGCATGGTTCACACTTTGACTAGATAAAATCAACATAATATTTCCTCATATGAAATATGAAGTGGTTGAAAAAATTGAAGGAACTATGATTGGAAGTTCTTGGAAAGAAATGTGTGAAGAAAGAAGGGAAGAGATCATGAAAAATGAAAATGTGGATAAGGCAATCAACATCTAAGGACTAAATATTTTTCACTATGATATCTCCATGGGAAAGATATGAAGATTTTGATGAATTTTGATAAAAGAAAGAGACCCTTGACATCATATATCATTTTGGAGATGTGTCAATATGTATATAAGATGTTGATGCAAACAAGGAGATGTCATGATGAAAGACCATCACAAAGGTAATTTTAATGTAATGTTCATTTTCTATTTTTGAACAATATCTGGATGGGCTAATGCAGGGCTGCCAAGGGAAGAGCCATCAATGTCTTCTACAACTAAAGCTGATGTGGCAATATGAAAGATACTTAAGGTAACATGCAATGAAGAAGGAAACAAGGCATGAATGAAGACCAGATATGGACTAATGGATCACTTTCCGATGAAATGAAGGATGACATGACTAGCATGATTCATGAATGAAAGTGATGGATGGTATGTGCCCTATATAGAAATCTTGAAAGATGTACACTTCGTATTAAAGGAAAAGTTCATGACATCGAGAGAGGAAGTCCTAAAAGCAGTTGGTTGTCCCATAATCTCCACCTAGAGAGTTGTTGAAAGTAAGTCCCTAGTTAAAAGGGAGCTTGGTCAAGTCCCTAATTAAGAGGGAGCTTGGGTACATTATTTTATAGGAATGGGTGCATTCCTTCAGTGGAATGAGTATATCCTCCCTAGTTGAGAGGGAGAGATAGAAACATCATTTTTGTCTCCACTTGGGAAGATAAACTAGAGGATTGGGTAAGCATATGGAATCCAATGCTCTTTGAGGATGTATTAGGGCATACAAGATAAGAGTATTCGTAGAGGACTGATATTATTTGAGGATTGGGAATCCAAGATAAGAATAGTCAAGAATAGTCTTGGTGGAACATACTTTGAGAGAACTCGGGGAGGTATGTTCCGAGAGAGACAAGGAAGCGGTTGTCTATAAATCATTGGTCTCACCATCATTGTGCTCTAATATTGTGGGGGAATAGAGCGGTTATTCAAGGCATTGGATGTGACAATGTTAGATGACATGATGTTAAACGGATAGGTTGCCAATCGAACTCTTCTTATGAGAATTATTCATATTGGGAATGTCTAAGTACCTTGTATGGATTATGAATACCTCCCTAGTTAAGAGGGACTGTTGAAATATGTAACTAGGTTCAACCTTCATAATAACATGGGTAATCGTGATTTTATGTAATTAATCAAAACAAGAAAAATAAAATTATTTTATGATTGAGGCATGGGTTTCATGCTCAAGGAATTTTATTTTTGTATTGTGAGCAATTAGGTTTGGTCATTAACTCATAAAGTAAATTGAGTCAATGTCATGTATTGAAGACCCATTTGGGCATGTTACATATTGTAAAAAGAGAAATTATTTGAGTCATAAACCCTCCATGACCTTGTCACGAGTAGTTCATCTAGTCGGCCTCCAAAAGGAGATGAAGATCATTCTAGAAAAGGATGTTGGCCTAGTCTCAAGGAGAAGTCAACCTATTTAGCATGGAAAAACTAAAATGGAAAGCATCACCAAACTCCTCCAATTATCTCACACATGTGGAATTGCAGAGGTTCAGGGAGGCCGAGAATTGCAGGATTGTGGAAAAGGGCCGAAATTAGCAGTGAAAGAATTCAGTTTGACAATTGTTGACTTGGGAAAGGAGGAGAAGTTGTGAAAAAGGTCTTGTGACTTGGTCTTGGAGAGGTTAGTAGGTCAAAGGTCTTGGTCTTGGAATTCATCACTTGAAGACATAGAAAATTTTAGGGGCGAATGTTCGCCCTTTGGCGAAATTAAGGGGATTTAAATTTTTAGTGGGCGAATATTTTGTATCTAGTACATTTTTACAAATCACCTCAAATAGCCCACCTTATTTTAAGGGAGAGGGTAAAAAAGGTAAATTTAGCCCTTGAAATTAGGAGTTACAACCTTCCATTCGCCCCATTTTCAAGAATAGGTTTTATTTAAGTGAATCC
>APFE031373655.1:19154-38486 GCA_000404065.3 Pinus taeda | reverse complement strand
TTGCATTCAGTTTCAGTTTCATTATTTCTTTCTTTAAAGTTTAAATTTTTGGCCTCATACAGTAAAGTAAAAGTGACTCAATTAGAAATAGGCACGTCTAATCACACTTGCGTGTAATTTCTAAACTATATGTCCAAATCAGATTCATGTCATTCAGTTATGTTGGCAGCGTGATTTATGTCAGTTTAGTTGCGAATAAATGTGACAAATGCCGCTTAAGTCCTTTGTTAGCATAATTGATGGACGAAATTGTTTAAGAAATATGATAAGTAAAGACAGAAAAGTTGCATGCAATAAAGTTAAGGATATATAACCAAAAGGTTGCACTTGTCCATGTGGGAGATTGTTGGATTTAGAGACGTCTAATTACAATAATTAGGTTGGCATGCGTGCATTATGATTATGATATCAAATACTGTCAGCAAGATTACATTTATGTAATGATTAAATATGCCAAATAATGTGATTAATTAAGTTATGGCATTAAACGTATTTAAATAAGGATTTGGGTACAAATACATATAGAATAATGTTAATCAATTATAATTGTTAATGGACCGATTATAATTGATTGAAATAATAGCAGTAATAAATTTCCTGACAGCCGAAATCCGCTGCCCTAGGATTGGGGCTGAAATTTAGCTGTCAATTGACAGCCAAATTTCGGCTGCCCTAAGATTGGAGCTGAAATTTAGCTGTCAATTGACAGCCAAATTTCGGCTGCCATAGGATTGGGACTGCTATAAAAGGGCTGAGTCTCCAAGGCTTGCAATCAACTCAGAAAAATAGTCTGCTCCATGAAGACTTGATACTCTATCAAGGATAGCCAGAGAAAATGATTGCAAGCTCTTGGAAGGATTCAAGAGCCAACAACTCAACTCAACTCAAGTAAGTTCCGCTGTGCATTTTTTTCTTACAAAGGAGTAGATCTTGGTTAGGGTTTGAAGCAATTAGGAAAACCCATAAATTAAATCTAACATTACAAACTTTGGCCATTTCTAAAACTATCTGTTTCATCTGGTGTCATCTTATGGTGAGTAATTTTGAGCTTCGTAGAACGTATTTACATGAGTAGCTTATGCATTGGGATTTCTAATGTTTTCCATTGTTGTAAACAACTTGGAGCTTTGGTATTATAGAATTTTGGTTCACGGAAGTTATTGTTGATTCACTCACTATTTGGTATGCAATTTGGTTTTTAGACATCCTTCTTTCGTATTTATATGATACTGAAAAAACCATTAACATTAATTGTGAAAAATGATGTGGTAGTATTCTACTCTATGAAATCAACTCAGTGTACACTCTGAAATGGCCATGTAGATTAATGTCAGCGCAGTAGCGATTGACGTCGTGAGTCAAGTCAGTGTTGATCATGGAATGTATATATAGGGTTACGGTTGATGGAGGTAGCAATCCACGACAAAGCTTATTTATTAATGCGGTCAGGTTCCAACTAGTGTCGTTTATAAAATACGTATGTAAAGAGGAAGCAATTCGTATATCTAACTAGTGTCATTTATAAAATATGTATATAAATAAGTATTGATAGAGGAAGCAATTCACATCATCAATCAGTAATAAATGATAATTACTCTATTAAGTTATGTTGCACGGAAACTTTTATTTCCAACTCTATAGAAAAGTAAATGTTCTTTGACATGCGAGGCAAATAGCGAGTGACAACACGTGAATGCGTGGACAGAGAGGGCGAGAGCTATTTGCCTCGCATGTCAAAGCATATTTATTTTTCTATAGAGTTGGAAATAGGAGTTTGCATGTCGCAAGGGGACTATCCCCCAAATATATTCAGGGACCTTGAGTCCTCGTGTTTCGGGGATTTTTGGATCTTTCGGAAATGCTCTCAAATTGTTAGGATTTTATTAGGGATTTGGGAACTGGCTACCTGTGGGAATTTGTTAGCTGATTTCATTTCAAGATGTTCCCATAGATTTCAGGGATGTGTTTTTGTTTTGGGCAGATTTCAAAGATTTTCTAGATAGATCTCAGAGATGTTTTGGAAAGGTTTTAGGGATAATCCAAGCACATAGTTTCAATTTTGACAATCATAAACATTGACGATTGAACATTATGATGATTTTTCCCATTCATTTTTTTTGGAATGTCTTGAATTTAAATTTTTTGTACAAGTTGTAGCACAAAACACGGGTTTTGTATGATGGGTTTCATTTTGGATTTTTAGTGATTTAGATATTGGATTTTCAATGGAATAATTACAAGAAACACCCTCTATATCAAGAAAACAGAAAATACAATGTTTTAAAAGGTTGATCCTTGTGGTTATTTTTCTTGTTCTTTCCTAGGATCATCTCAACTTTTACATATTGTATGTAGTTTTCGAGGACTCATTCAAATTCAATGCCTCCATCATCCCGACCCCAAACATTGTGAAAACAATCAGATAGTTGTGAATTGGATTGAGTACTAAATGTAAAAATAAATCCTATTCAGCCCCTTCTTAATCTGAAATATGGATTTAATATCATTAGAAAACTAAATTATTTTATTGTGGTTTTCAACACGAATATAATTGTTTGCAAAACCTACTGAAAATAGAATTCCTTTTGTGTTTAACATAGTCATCATTAACATGAATGGGCTCATGTCTAGTGGCGAATAATGAAATGTCATTCAAACCATTTTCAAATTGTTTGAGATTTTAATTGACAAATGTAAAGATTATGTATAATAGCTTGAAACAAGTACAAACGTTAAAATTGAATTTTGCATATATATAACTCTCCTTCCCTTATGTATAATAGCTTGAAACAAGTACAAACGTTAAAATTGAATTTTGCATATATATAACTCTCCTTCCCTTCCCTTGAAAATTTGAGGTGTGCTCTAGCTGTTTTGCTATTAAACAAAATAAATTGAATTATAGATTAAAAAAACTTGAAAATAATTATTTGAATTAATTTTGATATATTTTGAAATTTTAACCATAAGAATCAGTTAAACAATTGATTTTGTTTCTATTTTATAACACTCTTAAAATTTGCATATTATATATATATATATTTGAAATTATCAATCCAAAAAAGTTAAATACTACTCACAGGGTTAATTATAATCAAGTTAATTTATTTTTTAGCAATAACAGAATAAACGCTGGCATTCAAATTAAAGTATATTATGCCTGAATACCTTACCCTTACAGCTTGAACATCAACGATTGGGAGTTGTCTATACCGCTTGGCTTTTTCGCTGCAACCAGGTAATTCCATTGTTGCATAACCATAACCGCTTGTATTAAGTAATTTTTTTTTTTCAGGTGATGCAGATCAATCATCAAGTGACAACAATGTCGGCAAGAGCATCTTCACCAAACGAATAAATCAGTATCAAGATGCTTTCTAACGAATTTACGTGGGAAATTTAATTGTTTTTTATTTTTCTAATTATCATGATATTATATTTATAATATTATTAATTTATAGTTTAAATTTAATTTTGGTTTTTATTTATAATATATTAGTAGTATTTTTTTTCGGATTAAAATAATATAAGATTATCAGACGAAAAATAGCCATTAAAAACTAATAAAATAAAAATAGAATAATGTTAATAATAATATTATTATACAATTATTTATTACTATATTAATTATATATAATATATTTTTTTATTTTTTTTAACCACCAATTTTAATAATCATAACCTAATTTTTATTTTATAGATAAACCAATCATTTTATTTATACACTAACTAACCTAATCATAATAATGATTATAATTAAACTATACTATTTATAATAATTTATAATATAAAATATTCAGTAAAAAATTGAAAATCTATGTTTAACTATTTTTTATAAAATATTTTAATACACATAAATTGAAAAATTTGATTTTTTTTAATAATTAACTATCAAATTCAATAATTAAATTTCTAACTATAAAATACTTAAACAAAATTATATAAAGAGAAAAGACATTTAAATAACACTTTGTTTTCTATTGATTAAATTTTATTTTATTCATTATAAATATCATTTCAATAAAATAATCATATATTTAATCAAAATTTAAAGTAAAGAAAAAAAAACATGTAAACTTCACTATTTTATTTTATGTGATTAAAATTTTGTTTTATTTACTCTAGATATAAATTCTAAATATCAAAACACCTCACTTTCAGATTGCAAGACGACTTTAAATGTATTTAAATATTCAAATAAAACCGTTCTGAATTTGTCATTATAAATCATTATTTAAATCATATTTACAAAATGTTAAACGGAAACGTGCCTTTGAAATTTGTTTTTTAAAAGATCTAAATTAAGTGTTATTAAAAGTGTAATTACAGTTAGGTAAATTAATTAAAATTTTATTGAAATATATTTTCTAATTATTATAATTAAAATTAATTATAAATATTATAATTTTATATATTTAAAATTATAAAAAAATTATTAATTCCACAATACTTTAAAAAAAATATCAAACATCATATTTTTAATTATGAAAATATTAAAATTAAACCTATATTTTTAGAATTAATTTAGGTAGTCAATTAAAAAAATTAAAAAGTCAACAAATCTCTATCTACTTTAAGTTGAAATTAAAAGTTTTCTATAATCATATACAAGACATTTTTTAAGACAAAAGAAATCTTGCCTTAAAAAGTCATTTTATCTTGTCTTAAAAAATAATTTTTAGTTATTTTATACTATTAGTACAACCACTTTAAAATATTAATATAGGCAAAGGCTTCATAAATATAAAAAAAAACTATTTGTACAACACATTAAAAATATTAATATGGTTGATATAGCTGAAGGCTTCATAAATATAACAAAAAAAAACTATTGTCACACTAAGAATGCCTTACCAATGCACACATTTACCTGATTAACCATGTATAAAATGGTCAATGTATTAAAAAAAGAATTACACATCTTATTTAAAATGGACCATTTTGCTCAATTAAATTTGCTTATATATAAATGAAATAAATAATAATGAGGAACTTATCATGCACGAGCTTATTAGAATTGTAATAATCTCAAATTCCTAGGAAATTGGTGGGCATGGAGCCATTTCGCACGAATCTAATTTTATAAATTTATTAAAATTAAATGCAACCTAACAAACTCTGTAAAACACAATAGACCTTTATAAGCATTAAGACTAAGCATATGCTGAGCATATTCCCTTGAGAGCCACTTGTGGACCATTTTGTTAAATAAAATTTGCTTATATATAAATGAATGTTATAAATAATAAGGGGGAACTTATCATGGAAGAGCTTATTAGAATTGCAATAAACTCAAATCCCTAGGAAATTGGAGGGCATTGAGCCATTTCACATGAATCTAATTTTATAAATTTATTAAAATTAAATGCAACCTAACAAACTCTGTAAAACACAATAGACCTTTATAAGCACTAAGACTAAGCATATGCTAAGCATATTCCCTTGAGAGCCACTTGGCATGAATATAATTTTTTAAATTTATTAAAAGTTAATGCGACCCAACAAACTCTGTAAAACACTATAATCAATCTAAGCGATCAATTAAAAAATAAAAAAGTTAACAAATTTTCATTCACCTTAAGTTGACATAAAAAACATTTGGCAAAATTTTTATATCAATTGAATTGTCTTAAATATGAAATTTAACACAAAAACACTTTGAGACAAAAATATTTTAAGGCAAAAATATTTTAAGACAAAACTTTATATTTAAGACAACCACCACTTAAAACAATGACAATTAAGACAAACCCATTTAATACAGTTAACAATTAAGACAAAAACATATCAGGAAGCAAGGTCAGTATGGGAAAGTAGGGACAAAGACTCAAGTGTGAGTCTTGCATGTCAAAATAAATAGCAATCAAGTCATACACAGGTTTCCTTAAGATTAGTTTGTGGGAATTGTAGAGGTTATCCATGGAGACGAGGACCTGGGTTAGGGCCTATTGCGGAAGATAAAGATATAATTTGTTTCATAGAAACACATAAGCATGAAGGGTGCAAAACACCTCTGTTTGAAGGATACTGGAAGATGGCAGTGTGGAACAAGGCAACGGGGAATGGAAAAGGGCACGCAAGTATCACATGGTTTTAGTAAGGGAGAAAGAAGGTCGTCTCATTTAGTTAGAAAAAGAAGACTCAAATAAGCAATGCATTTGGTTTAAAATATCAGAAAATGGAAACCACATCATAATTGCAGTATACTATTTTGCACTGCAAGTTTCAAAAATCTACAAAGGTAGAGGGCTTGACCACAAAGATCTATTTGCAGCCTTAAAAGCGGATATTGCAACATATTCGCAGTTAGGTGAAGTCCTTATAGTGGGTGATTTCAATGCTAGGACTGCAAGTGAGCAAGCTAGCATTCTTTGCTATAAAGATGATTGTGACCCTATTTGGGTTACAGAAAACAGTAATCGTCAATGGGAAAGAATTTCAGAGGACAAGGGTTGCAATCACTTTGGTGAAAAATTGCTTACTCTATGTGGG
Source organism: Pinus taeda (assembly GCA_000404065.3). Taxonomy (NCBI): domain Eukaryota; kingdom Viridiplantae; phylum Streptophyta; class Pinopsida; order Pinales; family Pinaceae; genus Pinus; species Pinus taeda. Next base: position 31,994 of record APFE031373655.1, on the reverse strand, counting down.
GCCTTTAATTTAGTCATTTGTAATGACTTGACTAGATGGGCAAAGTCCGATAATTTCACTTGCAATACTTACAATGGAGCAAGTGTAGTAGATTGTGTAATTTTCTCGCATGGTTTGTGTGAGAAAATGGAGGAAGTCTTGATTGGAGATCAGTTGTGGGGCTTAAAATTAGATCACAAGCCAATTTATTTATGTTTCTCTTGGACTAAAAAGAAACAATTAGAGTAAAAAATTCAGCATGTCCAACAAAATCTCCCACGGGGCATAATTTTTTTGACGCCAGAAAATTGTAATACCTTCAAAATGATGCTAGAGAGGCTATTCGAGAAGGAGAAAATCATAATCCGCAACCTTCATAGTCATAAATTAACACATTTAATTCAATGCACACTTGTAAAGTGATAAATAGAAAAAATTAAGAAGTCTGAAACAATTGCTTTCTAGTTAATGCTTGGTTTGACGAGCAATGCAAAAAGGCAAAGAGAATGTGGAAAGAGTCAAACAAGGATAACATAAAGCTCAAAGCTTACAAGCAATTATTAAGCGAGAAAAAGGTCGATTTCACAGTTTCAAGGAGGGAAGAACTAATCTTCCTTGGGAAAAATAATCCCAAATTATTTTGGAAGGAGCTCCAACTGAAAAAGATACAAACTAGAAATAATATTACAACTTCTAAATGGTCTGATTATGCAAGACAACTCTATGGGTAAGATTCCAAGGTTGACCCTCCCCCCTTGGTCAACATTGATACTGAACTCTTCACGGTACAAGAGGTAGAGATGGGTATCAAGAAGTTGGGTGTTGGAAAAGTAAAAGTCTTAGTTGAACTCCAAGCAGAATATCTAAAGTGGGGCTCAAAGATTATTGCACCTCACATTACAAAAAATTTCAACAACATCATACAACAGGGGCTCCCCACAAATTGGACAACTAGTCTGAAAATACCTCTTTTCAAGAGTGGTGAAGTTAATAATCCCTCCAATTATAGGACCATCATGATAAATCCTTTATTTGCAAATCTATTTGGAAGCGTGCTAGAAAACAAAATTAGCAAGTGGGCAGAAGAAAGAGATAAGCGTGCTAAAGTGCAAGTAGGTTTTAGACCTAAACATTCCACAGTTGATCATTGTATAAATTTAAGGCACATCACTAAAAAAGTTTGGGAGAAAAAGTAAGAAGCCTTTTGTTGCTTTGTTGATTTCAGAAAAGTGTTTGACTTGGTTCCTAGGGATAAGCTTTGGCATAGAATGGAGGAACTTGGGGTTCCTAAACATTTGAGAGTAGTTGTGCATAGGCTATATGAAGAGGTGAAAGTCAAAATTAGAACTTCAGTAGGAATTTCTAAAAATTTTGAAAGTGATATCGAGGTCAAGCAAGGTTTCCCAATGTCTCCTACCCTTTCTGGTTTATATATCGACAAGCTTGAGGAGTGGTTAAATTCACAAGGTGGTGATGGTATCTATTTGGGAAAGTTTGTTATAAGGCTTCTTTTGTATGCAGATGATATCATTCTAATTGCTAAATTGGCTCTTGGTTTGCAAGAGCACTTACTATCCCTTGAGCATTTTTGTAGAAGTGTGGGGATGCAAATCAATATCAGAAAAACGAAAGTAGTGGTTTTCTCTAAGAAAATAAAACATAACCAGCACAAGTTCTACTTTGAAGGGAACATTCTGGAAGAAGTTGCGGATTACAAATACCTCGGAATTGACTTCAACAAAAATCTAAGCTAGAATGGTTGTAGAAAGAAAAGAACTTTGGGGGCTTGGAAGGCATTTTATGCTTTTCAAAATAGGTGTAGAGAGGAAGAGTTATGGGATTGGAAAACAACTCAAACTCTTTTTGGGCTTCTAGTGATTCTGGTGATTCTCTATGGTTGTGAACTATGGGCTAGTAGTACATCTGGCATGCAATGGAGACAAATTAAGAAAATTAAGAAGCGTTTGATTACAAACCAATTCAAGATTAAAAGTGCAGTTCCTTATGCTATCTTGTTAATTGAAACAGGGACTGCTCCTATTAAAGCAATTTTTATGGTGCGAGTCATAAGGTATTTAAAAAAATTGAGCAAATGGAAGAGGGTAGATGACCTAAGGTTGTCTTTAATGACAGATTGTGCAAGAGAAAAAAAACTTGGATGCAACAAAACATCAAATGGTTTTAGTAAATGGGGTATTTACTTGAATGTGTTTCCCATAAACAACAAAGAGATAAAATATTTTGTTATGGAAAAGTTCCACAAGCGTACTTGGGATAAAGAGCTAGGAAAAAAGAAAAACTACTATATTGAAGTGTTTAATCTCACTCATAGTTATAAACCAAAAGCATACATAGAGGCCAATATGTCTTGGAGAGCTAAAATTCTTATTGCTCAGTTAAGGAATAATTTTCATGAACTCCGTTGTGAAACAGGGCACTGGAAAAGGCCAAAAGAAGTGTGGGAGGAAAGAGTATGCACTTTTTGTTCTTCCGGAAAAGTAGAAACAAAAAAACGTTTTATTTTAGAATGTGAGGCCTTCAAAGACAACATGGAAAGTTATACAGATACGCTGACAACTATCTCTTGGGATAATCTATTTAGCGAGGGGTTTGTCGAGAAGCTGGGAGCATTTATTTTGAAGCTTCATAGAAAAAGGGCTGAATACATCAAGCAAATGAAGAAGCAATCTGTCCCATAGGCTATCTTTGGCCTCGTGGACGTTAAAATAATTTATTTATTTCTTCTTTCTTTCTTTCTATCAATTTAAGACAATATTATCTAACACCTACAAAATTGACTATGATCGTGTAAGTTCGCTAGCTTGCAAGCTACTATTTCACTTACCATTCATGTTATCTTATATAAAGATGCCAATTTTTTGGGCTCTTCGTTTTGTGGGGATTTGTGGGGGTAGCCGGCTCTGAAGAACGCAACAATTTTCCTCTTTTGTGTCTTCAATATCTACATATACAATTAGAAGAACTTGTTTGTGGTTGCATTCGGGGAGTTTGCACAGAGATTCCATGACTGGATAGAGGATAATTTTCAAAATAGATATTCAAACTACAAGAAATTCAATCATATAAATTTATTTATTTTATTATTATATTTTTCATTTTCATTAATCCTTTATAATAAATATAAAATTAGAATATGCTAATTATATTAATTTTTTAATTAATTATAAAATTAAATATGACATTTTGGAAAGTTATAATATTTTTAACTAATTTGGAAGTATTTAATTTAATGTATATTTATTTGAAAATTATATTAAAAATTACATAAATGTAGCAAATTAAAAATAATTTGATTTCAAAACAATTACAATATATATACCACATTCTAAAAATATAATAAATAAGTAGATAAAAAAACATTATTTTTTCGGTTGGCCTAACTCATAGGGATTTGAAATTTGGATCCCATACTTTTACATAATATGTCATAACAAGGTGATTTTCAATTAAGTTACATTCCATGAGCTATTTATTTATTTATTTATTTTAATGTGAATTTTTTTAAATTACTTCAACTAAAACTTTGATATAAATTTGCATGAAATTAAATACAATATAACGATAAAAAAATTAAATATATATATTTTTTTCTCTCTCTCTCCTCTCTCTCTATATATATAATATATATATTTCAAAACTATACATAAAGAAATCCAAAAAAATTAAAATACAAATTCATCAATATATGCATTTTAAACCTTCATTTTCTTTTTCTAAATGAAAAATCGGAAATTCGATTCTTGCATATCTCTTATACTCACATCTCAATTTTCTTTTCACTATTGAACACATACATCTTTTTTTCCGATGAGGGAAAATTTGGGAAAATCAATCCAAAGGGATCACATCCCACCGACCAAACTAGCAAGGCCTAACCCTATGGTCATTGAGGAGAATTGGCTCCGTGACCTCCCAATTAGCGAGGTACTTAGCAATGAGAACTCGACCAATTGAGCTAACCTTGGGGCTTTTACTATTGAACAAATATATCAAAGAGATAAATAACAATAATTTAATTATTTCTTAGATAATATTTTAGTAGTTAAAATTTTTCTTATTGTAAAAAAACTTTCGACTAATATTGTAATTTTTTTTTAATACAAAATGTAGTTTAGTCTTTTTTGATATTAATTTATTGTTAGGTACTAAGATTTTGGTAAAAATTTTCATCTAGTAATTAGAAAACCACAAATGAATTATTAAGAAACCAAGTAATATTAGTAATTGATATCATTTCAAATTAGGGAATAACGACTATGTGATTTATCTTCTTCATTAATAGACAGATATATAAATAAATTATGAAGGAGGTTGAAAGAGTACCTCTAGCATAAACTTTAATTTAACCTAAAAATTCATTGTCATGCCCCTAAAGTCACCCACATTGGACGCTGACTTAGCGCACCTAGATGTCCCGTCACTATAGGTTTGTGGTACGTCATGACTCCATCTCATCAATTTTCTCAATCCTAAACTACATGATTCCATACTACACCTCACTTTTATATTTCACGATTATTAAAATTCAAAAGTTTAACACTTATTGAAGTATGTAAATAATCATTCCATACAATTATGACTTAACATAACCAATATGCAAATAATATGAATGAAAGTAATCTTATAGAATCAACAACCCAACTGGCCTAACAATTTTCAAAAATTCAAATGTGTTACAACCAAGTGAACTCTAGTCTCATATAGCTATTCAAAAATTACAAGAACACACAATTCATACAAACCTATCCCCAAATTTCCTATTTGATTTACTTCCATCGATCGCAAAATTGTCATAGATCAAAATCGTTTCACTTGATTGAAATAATAAGTACTCTCGTATGCATGCAATGTATGAAGAGTTGAGTTAAGTGAAGACAAAGAAAAATGTCTATTTATGTTAAAGTGAAGTTAGAAAAGTTTACATAAAGTGTCAAGCCATAGTTTGCATGAGGAAAAGAAAGTTAGAGTTTGCATGATTCCATATTTAGAAATTTTAGTGCTTATGTACTCATGGTTGGGTCATTGTTATGTGAAGTAAGAAGAGAGAATAGTAGCAACTCGATGGATGTACATGAGAGAATAATTAATGAATAGAACTTCTTTATTCAAGCAAAAGCTTGTGTACTTATTTGTCTTGTGTTTGTATATTTATCTCTGCCTCTAAATAACAAGTGGTAACAGAGCAAAGGTCGTGGAGGTGGCGTAGTGGTAAAGTCGGCCTCGTCATGACGGACCGGTCTTGTGTTCTATCCCGAGCAAGGTTGTAGCTCGTCGTACGAGTAGTTAGTCTAAACCGGGCCAAGCCCACTACCTTTTTGATCCCTTGTTCACAAGGTCAGCAACAGCTGGAGAATGGCTCCACGACTTGAGCTTCTCAATCAATGGCTTTCTCATCACCAAGCAATTTCCTTCAAACACATCAGAAGAGAAGGGAACAAGTTGGCAAACTTTCTTGCTAATTTAGGAGTGGATAGTGGAAGGGAATTCTTTGAAGGCTCTCTATCTAGCATAGCTTCTGAAAACCAACTCTCTAACTTCCACACCATCGTAACAAATGATATGCAGTCGAAGGAAGATTCACACCCGGATGCGGGTGCATTAATAACGTGTTAATGCCTGTGCATGCGAATTGGGCAGTTGGCATTCCACTTAGCTGGCTCTGGCGGTTCGAGGTATGTGATTTACAGGCATTAATGGATCATCGGGCTCGAGGTCTGCAGGCAAGTGATTTCAGTATGACACGCACTCACCACGACATATTTGCTCTGAGTTCTTCAGATATTGGCACTTTGGTTCTCCTCTGGTGGTTATATCCTCAGCGCCCTTGCGCAGCTCAGAGAATTTGGATGCCCCCCTGGCTTCATAACTGGTCTCAATCTGCCTGCTTCAGGTATATGGTTCTGGTTCTCTCCGTCGGCGTCTAGTGTATTGAGTTAGTCTTCTCCGTCTGCGACCGGTCTACTGATTTCGTCTCGCCCGTCTCTGTAAGGTGTTTCGATTTGGTCTTTTCTTAAAGTGTCTGGTTCGCGCATTGGGCTTATTCAATCTTTGCTTGGTTTTTTCTTGTGGTTTATTCCATCTACTGCGAGCTCTGCATTTCCGTCTTCTGTACAGAGCTATGGTCCTCGAACTGGGTTCAATTAGCTTGTGTCTAGCCGCTTCACTCTCACCTTCAGTCTCCCGGCTCCTTCAATCCGCAGATTCATATTGTAATGGCCCGTCGTCACGGCATCCCCAGGCGTGGCAGTAATTCAGGGTCCCGTGGAGGTTCTCGGGGTCGTGATGGCTCTGTCCCTCAACGCATAACTCCGTTAGCCTCTGCCTCTCCATCCTCTCCGCCCTCTGACCATTCTAGACCTACCCTGAATAGCTCTTTTCAAACGACCCGATTCAAGTTCAGAAGCAGGCTTAATAAGCCTCTTATCTCAGCCACTATAACTGTTATCTTCTCGGAGGAGGAAGATGAGCTTACAAGCTCGGATGAACCCTCCATGGAACAGTCTCATTCTCAAAATTCTAGTGATTTTCAGGGTAGCTTGGCTGGAGTCGTCCTCAATGACTCTGTTGCGTTGCATGAGGAGGGCCAACAGGAAGACCTTCAACCTCAACCAGCTTCACCTCAAGAGAAAATTATTGCTTGTGAGCTTGCGCGCCTCTCTTGAAGTGTTCTAAACATTGTTCTTCCTCCAGAAGGCAGTATGATGGAAGCTGAAGACAATGTGATGGTAATTTGGGTAAGCTCCCCCAACCAGGCAAATGAGAACGCTACAGGCTCTCCACCGCAGGTTTAATTAATCTTGGCTTTAGCGACATGACAACAAGTTATCTTATGATTTCTGGTTTTTGTGTGAAATTCTCAATGTGCATGGCTTCTTTTCTTATCAGCATGAAATTTTACAATCTCCAGGACATAATTTTGGTTTTCAATCTTTTTGTAATAGTGACGGTAAAGGACAACATTTTTGTAAAAGATCAGCTTCTTCTGAAGCTTTGATCTTATATAGCTCAGTTTAGTGTTGGGTCTCTCAAGCTTACCATAATTCTCACTTCTATGATTCTCACTTTTGTAAAAGGAAGGTAATGTGCTACCTGCAACAGTATTTTTGGTAGAGGGCACGATATAGCCCTGTCAGAGGTTCAAACCTCTTTGTAAATACCTTTTTCCTTTTATCTTAATAGAATAGTCTTTATACAGAAAAAAAAAAAAAAAACAAGTGGTAACAGAGCAAGGTTTATCAAGGTTTCAAAGAACCAAAGGAGTTAAGAAGGTTATGAGCTACTTCCATTAAGAGTCGTGCCTATTGTGAGTAGCCTACAAATCGACATTTGCATCCATTGGTCCATAATAGAAACTATAACTCGTTGAGAGTTTCTAAACCCACCTACTTAAAGATGAGGGTGAGTAGCCTACAGATCCACCACCATATCAACAGGAAAGAGCCACCGCCAATGACCAAAGAAGGAGTCTCCACCGTAAACTATAGCCATGAGCCTCCATAATAATCTATGTAGAAGAGCTTAGCAAAGTTGATAGTAGTTGTTTGGAGCCACCATTAAAGTGAAGGTTAAAATGTTTAGTTTTAAAGATAATCAAGTACTATACGCGATGTTCATTTCTAGAAGGCTGACACAATAAGGAAAGAAGACAAAATACAAAATAAAGATGATAGTCATGGGTCAAAAAGCAACACTGAAGTAAAACGACAAATGAAATCGAAGGGAAGAGCCAAAGTATTCGAAGAGCTCATAGAGGTTCTCACCATAATCGAGGAATCTAAAAGACAAGTAGATGAAGTAGAAAAATTCAAGGATGAATGGATCATGATAGATTTGGTAACACTTCCAAAATTTAAGGGTAACAAAATTAATTTCTAGGAACTGTCAAAATGAAGAAAAAAATTGGATGTAAAGAGTCGATTAAGTATCGGTCTAATAACCCATATGATGAAGTATGTGATGATTTAGTATTGAATCTTATAAAACATGCATTGGATGAGAATTCCTTGTGCAAGGTAGCAAAAGCTACATCTTCCTAGGAAGCATGGATGACCGTGGAAGTAGAATTTGGTATGAAGGAAAGTGGATGAGAATTCCTTGTGCAAGGTAGCAAAAGCTACATCTTCCTAGGAAGCATGGATGACCGTGGAAGTAGAATTTGGTATGAAGGAAAGTGACATAAAGTAGAAAATTTTGTTACAGTTTGTTGAAGAATCAACAGAAAGTCTACTGCAGGTATGAGAGTAAATGAGAAAGACTCTAGGAGGAAAACAAATCTTAGAGAATCTCACACAAATGTGGATGATGGCCATAAAGACTATAAAATTGAAACCCATCATGCAGACATGAATATGGATGAAGAAGACACAAAAAATATTGCAGAGTGAGAAGTTGAAGCCTCTACTTGTGAAGTAGAGAAAGAGCGTATAGATGCTCGTGAACCCCATTGTAACATGGATGGTTAAGATGATGGTGAATCCCACCATCACGAAACACATGTGGATGGTGATTGCAAAGTGAGTTGTGAATTGGTGATTCCAACAATAGACCTTGTTGATGATGGTGAAGTTTCCAATAAAGGAGTGAATAAGATGTGTGATCTAGTTGGTATGATTATAGTTGATGATGACCTCTTTACATCAGACCTCTTTACATCAGAGTTTGAGGCATTTAAGTTTGAGAATAACAAAGACAATTTTTCATATGAAGTAATGGTTTGTAGATCTAAAAGTGCATCTCTCATGAATTGAAAAACAAATGATGAATTTGCCGAAGTTGAAATTGTTAATGAGCACACACATGCTTAGAGATCTCACAACGGAGTGGATGAAAATTATGTTGATGAAACTTGTGTTCTCTTTTTGAAACAAGGATTGACTATAGAAATATGGAAAGTGTCATATTTGATGGAGAATTTAAGGTTGAAGCTACCGTTGTAGTAGCAATTTATGAAGCAATAGTTAGAATTGCTCATGAAGTAATGCACAATCTAGTAGCAATTGATGATTAAGAAGAGGATAAAGTGATTCATGAGTTTTTGATGAGAACTTCCACTAATAGCGTAACAATGGAAGATAGTCTCAATGCATTTGAAGAGGCATAGAAGAAATAAGAAGAAAAGAAAGATCTCATTGCAGAGCATAATGAAGATTCTTTTAACATTGATTTTGAGTGTGAAAGTAGACATGACAAAAATCCAGTTATAATTATATCTGAAAGAGAAGATGAAGAAAAAGATGTAGGAAAGGGCATGGAATTTTCTGAAGAAGAAGAAGAAAGCATTGAAACAACCTTTCAACAATGGAGTCAAGAAGAGATCAAAGTCTACTATCAAGAAATATGGCAAAAAGAAGATTAAGAATATGGAGCGGAAGAAGCATGGAAAAGTTCATAGTTTGAAAATGAGGAGTTGTGGTAGTAGTCCATGAGTGAATGGATATTTCAAGAGGAAACTATAGAAGATAGGCTTTGAAAGCCTAAATTGTTTTTTAAAACAAATATAAAAAAATTCAAAGCAAAATTGCAGTAGCAACAAGTGAAGAAATATGGAACTTACATCAAGAAAGCACAACTAAAAATAAAGAAGTTTTAAGGGTATAGAATATGGAAGAAATGAAAAAGAAAAATTTGCATTGTAAATTTTTTTTTAGTCAATTTTTTATTGCAAGTGTAGCATGCATAGTTGAGTCACGCTTAAGTTAAGGTTGAGTCATATGGTCGTAATTAAGGGGTAATTTTAGAAATAGTAATTACTCACGTATGCATGCAATGCATGAAGAGTAAATTTAAAGTAATGAAATCATTTCGAGTCTAATATTAGAAGTCAAGTGAGCCAAAGTTAGAATGTTAATTCTTTTTCTAGAAAATTTGAGCGAAGAAAAAGAAAAATGTTGAGTTAAGTTAAAGGAAAGTTAGAAAAGTTTAGTTAAAGCATGAATTCTTAGTTTGCACGAGGAAAGGAAAATTAGAGTTTGCATGATTCCATATTTAAAAAGTTTGATGTTATTATACCTGTGGTTGGAACATTGTAATGCGAAGCAAGAAGAGAGAATAGTCGTAGCTCGGTGGATGTATATGAGAGAATAATTAATGAATATAATTCTTTATTCAAGTAGAAGCTTGTGTATTTATTTGTCTTGTGTTTGTATGCTTATCTTTGCCTCTGGTTAACAAGGACTTATATCCCTACACTTTGTCATGTAATAAAATTATGTCATGACTTGTGTAATGACCCACCAAATCATGCCTAACATTGGATGATTTTACACTATCCAAACCCACATAAACTTATGCATTGTCCCTCTGACTTCTTCATCAACTCTTCATCTCACATTAGCACTTATAATCCAAATGGTACTTGGTCAAATGCTTGTTGCCTTAACCAACTCTCTTGTCTCTTTTACAAGCAATCGTTCCAAATTTAAGAAGGTTGCATTCTTCATTTTTGAATGGGTCAATGTTCCATATGACATACTTTTCCCAAATGATAATTTGGTCCAACTTGTCTCAATAGTCATATATGCTCCTTTATGCTCACCTGACTCATGCACTATCCTACCATGTCCACTCTAGCTGATTCAACTCATTCTAATGGGTGCCTATCTACATGCTTGCATGCTACCCTCGTCCGTTCATCCCATGTGCTACACATTACCCTTGTCTTCAGACTAGACTTTTTCAATCATCTTGTGTGAGCCCCTTGATGCTTCACATGCCATGAAAAGCCAAACATTGTTAAAAATATGCAACTACGGTCAAATTCCACTTTGGACTATTCATTTGATGGAGATAATGATGGCATTGGATTCCTCTTTTCAAGAGGACCAAAATTGACATAAATATCACCTCATTCGGACAAGAAGAAGTTGGTTTTTAATTTTGTGCACCCACTCATGGATATTGGATCAGGTCGGCTTCACTCTCATGCACACTTGGACAGGTTGGCCTCAACATCAAATGGACATTGTTAGAAACCCCTAGAAGCCTATCAATGAAAATTGACCTAGAATATCATTTGGACATCATCACATCCAAGCGTCTTCTTCTCTTCTATCTAATTTGGTTCGACAAGATCGATGGAGGAAAGGTCATACAGGTATCTGAAGTCACAAATATGAAGTTCACACAAAAATTAGGGTTTTTGTTTCGGACGCACGCACAACACAAGGAAATATCATCCACATACGCACACATGCTAAGGCCAAGGGAACACCTGGGAGTTACAGACACTTGCATTAACCTGAAGGGAGCGTCCAGGGGTTCGACTACAGTTGACCATCATCTGAAGTTTTCTGAAGCTGTGTGAAGTTTAAATCAAGTTGTGTCTGATATATTCTACCACTGTAAACTGGGTTATGAAGTTGTTGGGTTGTATTGATTGTCATATCGTATTGGGCTCATTGTACTCTCTGTTGATCATTTTATGACAATCTAATAAAAGAAGAATTTCAAAGGGTTTTCCTTCTAGTTGGGTTTTCCGTGGTCTTTGACCAAATATGGTGTCTATTGTTGATGTGCTGATTGTATTATTTGTCATCGCATATATTGTTCTATCTTCAATTACTATTGATGAATGGAAAGGCTAATTGTAATTGGAAATATTTCTAATTGAAGTTTGGAATTGGGCTAAAGTAATTGATACAAGATAGAACAATTTGAAAATTAACATGGTATCAGAGCTAAGGTAAAGGACAAGCCCAAAAGGAGACAAGCCTTGAAGAACTCATCTTTGGAAAGTTGAAAGAACTAATATAGTCAAAGTCAAGACTTCCTAATCCAAGAGTGATGAGAAGCTGGGTGACTCATCTAATTTTGTTGCATGGAAAGTTGGGTTGGAGATCATAGCTGATAACAATGATGTTTTGGACTAAATTCAAGGAAAGGTACTTGAGCCTCCCAAGAATGCATCCGTTGCTACCAAGAAAAATCACAAGAAAGGTGAGTTGAAAGCAAACCAAATTATAGCTGATGGATTACAAGATAATCTAGTCGCATATGTTGGAAACTTGAGAAGGTCTTAAGACATGTATGATAAGGTAGCTGACATGTATGAGGTCAACAATTTGAATGAAATCCTCACCTTGAAAGATCAACTTAAAGACACCAAGATGAACAAAGGAGAGTCCATACAATCCTACATAATGAGGATCTTCGTCTTAGAGATCAGTTACAAAGAGTTGGAGAAGTTGTGCTTGACACAGAGCTAGAGGTCGTGACTCTGAGAGGTCTCCCTCTTATTTTGGAAACATTCATCACTACTATAAGCAATACAAATGTCCTCCCTTCATTTGATGAAATTTTTGGAAATCTCACTCAAGAAGAGTCAAGGATGATAACAAAACAACGTAAACTTTGAAACGACAACTGATACTGTTACCCATTTTGTAGAGATAGCAAAAAAGTGACCCGATTTTGAAAAGGGGTGATGCAAAACACACATGTTTTTTTAGAGCATAGTTTTTGGCACTATAATTTTTTTTTATGTACATTGTGTTTTAGAATGGTAGTGATTTTGATGTTGATTTAAAAAAGTGGTAATTCTACACCATGGCCTTTTCTGAAAAAAAAGTTTTTTTTTTTTTTTTTTTTTTTTTTTTTTTTTAAATAATTATTTTGTAAATTTAATAATTTTGGAAGTGGTCTTCTTCTTCATATTTTCTTGTTTTTATTTTTTTTGTAATGAGGTTTTTATTGTTTTGCATATTTAAAGAAGAAGGTCGATATTTTGCATTTTCGATATTCTACATATTTATACATCGTTAATTAAATTTTCAATCCACATGAAATAATTGTCTCTAAAATACATATATAAAGATATACATAAAAAAGACAAAAATAAAAAAT
>APFE031373655.1:0-11234 GCA_000404065.3 Pinus taeda | reverse complement strand
TATATATATAACTTCAACACTTTTCTTTTCTTTTCTTTCTATTTATTTTGAAATTTAAATAAATTTAATCAATATAATATACAAAATTCAAAAATATATCCGTATTTAGTTTCTGATTTTATTTTAAAATCTTCTTTTATAGTTAAGACATTTAAAAATTAAATATTTAAAACTTTTTTTTTTTAAATTGCTTTTAACATAAATATATATAAAAAAATCAATTAGTTTTTAGTCAAGTTCAAAATTTTCTTTCCTAGTTATCTCAACTTTTTAAACCATTAAAGGAAACATTAAAATTTTGAAATCTAAAAATTTCAGCTTGCCATTAGTTTCCATTTTACCTCTTATCGTGTTTCCATTGACATATATTTTGTCTAAATTTTAAAATCTTGGTAAATTTCAATTACCATTAGTTTCCATTTTATCTGCGATCTTGCCTTCATTGCAATCAATGTCCATTTTACATTAGTTTCTATTTTACCTACTCTCTTGCCTCCATTAACATCTATTTTGAGTTTAAAATAATTACATTTACCATTAATTAGAAAAATTGGGCTTGCATTTTATGTAACCAACAAGAAATAGTAAGTAATACTAATCTGCAAAAGATAGTCCAAGAAATAATAGGAGTAGTCTCATTAGGAATGCACACTCTCACATTATGCACCGGTTCAATAGTAAGTAATAGTAATATGCAAAAACAATAGTCCAAGAAAGAAATAATAGGATGACTCTGATTAGGAATGCACACTGTCACAGTATGAAGCGAATATGATTTGGTAATTATACTTTAACGCTTGTAAATCCTAAAAATATGCATCATTTTAAGGCTTAAATGAACTAAGATAGCCATGGAAATCGTAGTTGCAGTCCATACTGCAGCAAAAGGGTGTTTAAACTTTGCGCTATCAGAGGCTTTGCAAGATGTGTATTTGAACAACGTTTTTGCATGCCTTATTTAGTTTAATCATAGCCCTTGCCCTTGCAGATAACTATGGTGAACCTGCACTGAATAGCACTGGATGGGTTTCAGAGTACACCAATAATCCCATCTATGGCAGGAATGCTTCCTTTAGCCCTTCGATTTTAAAGTTCCCTCTCGTGAGGAAGTTTTTCTCCTACAAATGCTTCACCTCACTGTTATTCCTCCATATATATGGACTTTAGGAAGCCATTTTCAAGAGCTCGTTTTCCGAGATAATCCTTCTTTGTATGGAATCCTGAGCGTTGATATTGGCGATTTGGTAAGACTGAAGAGACTCATTTTAACAGGGACAAATGTTGGAGGAGCTCTTCCTGCCGAGATTGGGCATTTGAAAGGACTTCATCAGCTTGTTTCAAGTGGGAATTTGTTCAATGGTTCGATTGCTAGTGATGTGGGTGAGCTCCGGGATTTGGTTATATTGGATTTGAGCAATAATAGGCTTCATGGGCAGGTTCGTAGAAAGCTTGGAAAAATTCAGAAGCTATCTAAACTGGATGTGAGCTTGAATAAATTAAGTGACATTATCCCAGATAGTTTGGGGTAGTTGGGAGGTTTGCTGATGATCGATGTAAGTTATAATAATTTTATGGGGGAATTCCATTGTTTCTGAAAAGAATGCCAGGTTTGAGAGATATTCATCTCAGTGGCAATCCATTGGGTGGATTGATACGCAGTGTTTCTGGGACAAATTAAGTGGGTTGGAAAGTATTGCGCTGTCTAATGTGAACCTTGCTGGGAGTATTCCTGAAACCGTGGGTACGTTAAAGAATATTACTTATTTGGCTCTGGATAGCAATTTAAACCTCGCTGGGAGGATTTTTGAAGAACCATCCACATCGACGGGTGTAGGGATCAACAAATATTTTTACAATTCAGGGTACAACAAATATTTTTACAATTCAAGCTACAGAGCAAATAAAACCTTTAATATCCAAAGATTTACGCTTAAAGTGAAGTGGAATTCCTGCTATAAGCAATAATCTGTTGAAGCAAACTGGGAAAAACGGATTCGTGAATCAGTTTTTGGCTGAAAATTGCTCCGATAACTTCAAAAAGCAGTTAACCAAAACGATCCGCCTACAACAACAGATCAAGCCAAAATTGCCGTAAAAACAAAAAAAAATCCATTAATATCCGAAAATTTAGCGTGGCATGAAAGTACTTGGCGAAATGCCGCATTAATCCGTGGAAAATCTTACGCAATATGGGAAATCCGAAAGGCGGTATTCAAATATTTTATGTGGTGGAATGTGACGCGTTTAAAACAGACATCAAATGTAATTAATAGCGCGTAGGGCGCGGCGCAGTGGTCGGCGGGCCGGCTTAGACGGGCATAAACATCGGGTTGCCGGATTTTTCTGAGATGTAATATCCCATCGCATGCATGGATGCATCGTGTGAGAAACCGCCAATCACGAAAGATCTACACTGTAAAGAAAATGTATCAATAAAAGTAGAAATAAATTTAGCCCTATCTAAACACCTCTCCGAATCTGTGGGGCTATAATTCATTCATTATTTTCGAAGATCTCCCCACATAAATTTTCTCTTCTCGAAGCACGTTAACTAATAATGATGCGATGAGACGTATGTCAGTCTGTATGTCTCCCCACACAAATCCTCTCGCAGCACGTTAATTAATAATGATGTGACGACACAAACCCTCGAACCTCTAATTGTTGAAGATATTTCATCCCGGCCAAATTGGGTTGGTACTCGCCAGTTGGCAACTCCCTTTGGACAGGGATAGGTAACACTCACGATAAGGATGGTACTCGCCGGCAGTTGGCAACTCCCTTTGGACAGGGATAGGTAACACTCACGATAAGGATGGTACTCGCCGGCAGTTGGCAACTCCCTTTGGACAGGGATAGGTAACACTCACGATAAGGATGGTACTCGCCGGCAGTTGGCAACTCCCTTTGGACAGTGATAGGTAACACTCACGATAAGGATGTTGACTCAGCTTTAATCTACCATGAAAATTGTTTTTGTCCGTAGCAAGATAATCCGAAGACATTCCCAAGAATCAAGATGTTTTTGTTTGTGCAGCATCAACATTGTCAGGGACAGTGTAATTATTTCAAGTTTTTGATTCATGGGTAAGCAAATAGATGCCTCGGAAAGCCCACTGTAAACTACTTGTTTTAAAGGGACATGTATCTAATAGGTTCAGAGAATCTGAGGAATATTTAACAGTATATTCGAATTTGTAAAATCTGATTTATGGTTTCTTAATCATTTTTAATATTTTTATTTTTCTCATTCAAGTTAAATCCTCAGTGGTGATATATGAACAGATATATTTATAGAAATTTTAATAGATATTTGATTATTGTCTTGATATTTTTATTTTTCTCATTTAAGTTAAATCCTCAGTGGTGATATATGAAGATTTTTAACGGATATTTATAGAAATTTTAATAGATATTTGATTATTATCTTGTTTAGCTGGATGTTATCTTAAATTATATGGGATATTCTTTCATAATGAAAATTATTTAATAGAAATTTGGTTGTTCTGTATTTTCTGCATGTAACTTACTTGCAGAAAATATATTTATATAAAAGAATAAAAGCAATGGCAATGTCCACCGCATGACTCTTTTCTTGTGGAAAATATATCTATATAAAAAAATAAAAGCAATGGCAATGCTCGCACCACATGATTCTGGTTGAAATGCTTAGTCTAATGACGCCGAGGAGTTGCCCGGAAAGTTATGGAAATTACGGTCATATTTAGAGAAAATCTGGCAAGGATTTAAAAATAAAAATAATGGCAATGCCGGCACCACATGACTCTGGCTGAAATGCTTAGTCAATGACACTGAGGAGTTGCCCGGAAAGTTATGGAAATTACGGTCATATTTAGAGAAAATCAGGCAAGGATTTTTGTAAATCTAAGTTAT
Organism: Pinus taeda; assembly: GCA_000404065.3. NCBI lineage: Eukaryota > Viridiplantae > Streptophyta > Pinopsida > Pinales > Pinaceae > Pinus > Pinus taeda. The sequence continues at coordinate 7,340 of APFE031373655.1, read as the reverse complement.
AGTTGTTAAACTTCAAAATTTAAGGTGTCCTAGACATTTTTGATGGTGTTGAATCCATTTCCACCATAAAAAATAAGATTCAAGCACTGCCTCTACAAGATTTTTTGAAATTTTTTACCTAAATTCCTAAGAGCAATTTCTCTGACTCATTAGAAGACTCCTGGTTGAAAATTCAAACATTGAAATTGAGATATTTTATTTAGTGATTAACACGATCAAAAGCAATGGCATTGCCGGCCACGTGAGATTGAGATATTTTAAATAAAAGCAATGGCAATATCCGGGGTGACTTTTAAAATTTAACCATTGAAATTGAGATATTTTGTTTAGTGGTTAAGAGACGGCCAAAAGCAATAGCATTGCCACCCACGTGAAATTGAGGTATTTGGCATTGCCACCCAGGTGAAATTTGGTTAACAGACTACCAGGTATGTCAAAACCAATGGCATTGCCATCCACAGAACTCTAGTTGAAAATTCAACCATTAAAATTGGGATATTTTGTTGAATGGTTAACAAACTGCCAGGTATGTCAAAAGCTGCCGTTGCGATTACGTAGTTGAAAAATACAACCTTTGAAATTGAGATATTTTGTTGAGTGGTTAACAAACTGCCAGGTATGTCAAAAGCTGCTAGTTGAAAACTTCAACCATTGAAATTGAGATATTTTGTTGAGTGATTAACAGACGGGCCACGTATGTCTGTATGAATAAGGTGAGATATTTTGTTGAGTGGTTAACGGACGGCCACGTATGTCTGTGTAGAATAAGGTATGGTTGTATGTACAGGAATTTGATCATTAATTTATCGAATGTAATGTGTGGGGCAATACATGGCCCCATTGCTTTTGAACTGACGGGACAGACGGTAAGAAAGGGAGATAGGAGGAATTGAGATAGGAGGAATTGTTTGGATTGCTAAAAGTGGTGGGATGAATATAGTAAAAGTGTATTAGTGTATAGATCCAGGGAAAGCCATATTCCCCATTCTAAGAGAATATTTAATGCTTTTTAAGAGCTTGATGGGACAATCTTGGTTGTTCTCCCGGATGTCAGATACCCTGACAACTGCATACATACATGGAGATATATAAGATAGGAGTTGTCTATAATGCGACTTTTTGGAGATTCCGGTGACGGAATTCGGGGGAAGAAATGAGGTTAAATCTTGATTTTTAGTAATTAAAATGGTTTTTTAACTGCATATTTGGATTCAGCGCCTTGAAAAACCCCTGAGAGCCATTGATTGTGCAGAAACTAGCTATCAAACATAGGATTCCAATAAATTGCTGCTGGATTTTGACCGGAAAAATCCGCCGGAAAAGCTTTCAAAAAGTCGCGTTATAGACTACTGCTATAAGATACTGCGACGCAGACAATTGCATGCATACATGGAGATATATAAGACACTGCGACGCAACAGCCATAGGAATTTCGTGCCGCCTCTGCTTTGATCGCCACCGCCACCACCAATCCATAGGAAGGCGAGTTTTATTTGTGAGACTATAGCATAATTAATGCTATAGTCCTTACACTCCTGACAAGAATTTGACCTCACCGCATACCCATGTTCATGCATCTATGCATGCATCGTCACCCCGCTCCGGCAATGCCTTCCTGCCCGAGCTTGACCTCACCGCGACCGTAATCCGGCTCCAACTCCGGTGTTCCTGCCCGCCTCCGACTTAATCACTTGGATGTACTTAATGCAAGTGGATGTAGTTAATGAAAATGCACTGTCCACCTACACACATTCAAGGAAACCTCCGCGCCCAAGATTTCAAACTCGCAGTCCCGCTCAAAATTTCAAACTTACAGTCTCGCTTGAAATGAAATGTGAGAGGGTGGGCTGTGCCACGTAAGTTTTTTAAATTGAAATGAAAAATGCCCTCCCTATAAGAGGATTAGAAGGAAGACCTGGAGTGCTTCGCAGATTTCTAGCTATACCATATCCAGTTCGATCTAGATTCGAACGAACCGAAAATTATGGGTGAAGGCGAATTGAAGCAAATTTTCAGAATGTTGCGTGCTTCTGTAATGTCAGAAAGATGGACAATTCAGGCGCAGTGGTGGAATATGAAGAATATTAATTTGACACCCCTCTATTGTTATTATTTTAGGACAACAATTTTTATGGTAATAATTTACAGGGTGTTTTCGTGTTCCATATATATTCAGGGCAACTTTCTTTTGCTAACTGAGTTATTCTTTCTTAGTATTCTGTCTAGCGAGGAACCCGAATTTTGGCCCAGAGCTGACAAAGTTTCACCGAGAGCTTTTATCCCACTATTTCCTTGTTCAAACTCAATTTCAACTTTGAAAAGTGCGGTTCCAGTTCGAATCTAGCACTGAGAGTGCTTCTTTGGTAATAAACATATCACGATGGAGCTTAAACTTCTCTTATAGTTCCGTATTCGCACGCCTCGACACCAGGTATTGAGAAAATAATAAATCTGTTTAAACATGGCACAAAGAATGATTGATTGGAATTTCAAACACTACCCAAATATAAATCTTCATTGCAATGTCAAACGCTACTGAAATATTAATCTTCATTGCAGTATATAGGGTTTCATTTCCTCAAGTTTCTCTCAAGGCGGAAATCCTTCAGTAAAAGCTTTGCTTGCAAGTGAAATTATTTGCGTTATTGGCGGATGGATTTTGAATTTAGTGTTGTAAGTTATCCTTGCACAAAAATTGGAAGATCGAGGAGAAAGCTTACTTGCTAAGTCGTAGTCTCCCATTTCATCACTAATTTTTTTTTTAATTAAATTAAAGTTCATAAGGGTTTTTTAATGAGATGACTGAGTGGTAGGTATAATGTCAAGTTCCAAAGTGGCACATATATTTTTGGCCTTGTGATAATTTTTGAATCAAAGTAACATTCATAAGGGTTTAGAGTTTTCTCGTGAGACGACTTAATGGTCTACACAATGTATGTTTCAATTCCTTGTTTCAATTCCTTGCATTGGAATTATCAAGATTACTTTAAAAAGTCTCAAATTTAACACAGTTAAAAAAATTAATATCCTCATTAAAAATAGAATTTGATTCCTTGAAGAAGGGAAGAGCAATAATGGATCAAATTACAAGACCTTACCTTATCGTGAGCGTGATGGAAACCTTGGTCGTCGGTTGCCATAAGATTCGACTCGAAGCATACGTGAACAACGTTAGATGACCTAAAAGAATTTTATAGGAGAATCGATATCTTGAAGGTAGAAGAATTGTAGAAGAGAATCGATATTTTGAAGGTAGACGTATTATTATTCATATATACATTTAATATATTAAAATTATTTTATAGGAGAAACGATATATTGAAAATAGATGTAATATTATTCATATTTTCATTTAATATAGTTATGTTGTAATGTAGATTTATTTAATGTAAATCTATATATCATGTAGATTTATTTATGTAAATTTATATTAAAATATAAAATTTAAGCATATTAAATTTGTACTTAATATTACATAAATTTATATTTTATTTAATTTATATTTGAAATTTTAAAAATGATAAAATAAGATATAGTCACATAATAATATATTGAAGAGAGTAATAAAGTTTCATAAAATTATATTAAAAACAAATAAATATCTATTTATATTAAATTTATTTTCTAATTTAATATAATTTAAAAATGTATAGTGAAAATATATTATATTGGACTTTGTATTTGAGGATATTAATTATTTTAGGGGATTTCTCAATTATAAGGAAGACATTAAAACAATAAATTAAAGTAGTCATTTTTTTAAACTTATATGAATTCATAAAAATATGAGTAAAATATCATATATCACATTCCTTAATGGTTGATCACATGCATCATTTTAGTAATTAATGTTTGTATAGGACCCTATCTCATATTAGCTTCAGAGGATAGTTTTGAGGATGGTTCTTAACCCTTCTCACATTGGGTACCTTCTCTTGGATTTGGCTAAAAGATTTAGTAAACATTTGTGCCAAATTTGTAAGAGTAATTATTGTAGGCCGACAAGAATGGAAAGCAATTTCAATAGTGGATTGATTATGCTAGGGCTATAAATAAGGTGTTATTGCGAGCCTTGGATGTTGTTCATTTATTGATTAAGGTGGGAATTGGTGGGAATTTTTATGGTTTTGAGAATTGTAATTTAAATTTGGTACCTTATCCTTTAGTCTCCGTGGTATTTCTTCTAAAATATTAGAATTTTTTTTGTGATTTATGGGCATATGAAGAGGGGAGCTACTTTATTTGTATAACCTTGTTGCTATTACATTTGTGTTTAACAATGTTTATTCATTACTTATCTTTTGTTTAAATTTTTCAAGGTAGAAGGACTAGTACTCTTGCCATTGTAATAGATAGTGTAATGCTTATGGTTTTGGTTCATTCTAATGCAAAGAATATGGTCCTTTCTCTCTATCAATTTAGTTGTATAGATTTAATGGGTATATGTATCCTTATGTTATTCTTAGTTGGATTATCTATTTTAACAATTATTATATGATTTTTTTGGTTCTTTGTCTTAGTTCTACTCAAGATATTTGTATCCTTTCTCTATGTGTATATGACTTTTTTAGTTCCTTGTCTTAGTTCCACTCAAGATATTTGTATCCTTTCTCTATGTTTTTTAAGTGACAAACCTTTCTATTTCAAGGAGACAAATATTCTTTGCATGTTCATATCCTTATGTAACAAAAAGTATAAATAAAGATATCATAGAATATATATTAACAATGAGAAGAATTGAGAAGTACATATAATTATACAACTTCATTTTAATTACTCCCAACACAACACCATCATGAACATGTTTGTACATCAAAGAGAGGGAATATAGATATTCAATAAGTAAAATATAACATGATGTGAAATCTAACTGTAAATCTAGGCAATAATTGTTTCACATCTAAATCCAATACTTATACAAATTAAATTTAAAAAAAAAAAATAGAAACTAATAAAAAAGTCAGAGGAACCAATAAACACCTAGCAACATCACTCAACCTTTCTAATAGATATTAAAATAAAACTAATAATTCATAGGTTTCAAATTATATATGTATATAAAATAATTTATTTATTTTTTAATAGAAATATATTAATATATTATATATTATATTATTATATATATATAAATTGTGATATCATATAAATTAATTAGTTATATAAAATAATATTGATTTATATTAGAAAATCAATATGTAGTTTATAACTTCAGGCCATCATTCTTTCATGGGTAATCCCACTTCCTATGGTTTTTATCATAAGTTCAACATTTATGTGGTTCCCCTCGATAGCCATTAGCCTCCTCTCTCACAATCTGAGTGAATAAGTCTCTCTCTACATTAGTAAACTTTTTCTAAAACTCACCATTGCTAATGGTGATTGAATTCCCTTCCTTTTTTCCAAGTAGTTTCTGTGTAATTGCATGCTTCTTTCCTTTGAATTTGAGGCTTCCTTTTTCTTTCTAATCATTCCTATCTTAGATTGCATTTCTTTCCTTTGAATTTGAGGCTTCCTTTTTCTTTCCAATCATTCCTAGCTTAGATTGCTCGTAGTAGTACTTCATTTTTGTAATAGCCTCCACAGAATTTTGTGACTCATCAAACTCTATCATCTCCTTGAAATTATGTGGAAATATTTTTTAATCTTTTCCTTCTCATCCTCGTACTTCAATATTCAGTTAAATACCAAATAAATGCATAATTTTTTTCATGTTTAATAATAAGTTATAAATAAAGCAATTCAATGTCTCTATTAAGAATTACCTGGAAAAAAACACAACAAAATACAATTTTATATCAACTTTAAATAGATAAAGACAAACTATTTAATCACCTAAAAAGTTAAAAGTAAATATATTTAAAAAAATTGTGAAAATCTCTAATTTGTTTGATTAGACATTGTAACCATGTTTAAAAATGTTCTCAATCTTCTTTATTTTGAACGCCAATCAATAAATAAATTACCATAAATCTTAAATCAATAATAATTTATTAAAACCATGGGAAATGATCAACAATGGTTTTTATTAATAATACAATATACATCAAAGTTCACCTCCACTCCAATGTCCTATGCCTTCCACTCTCTCTCTTTTTTGCTATTCGAAGGCCACAATACCATGTGTAACCAAAACCCTGTGCAAGCTATAAACCTGAATTATTATTTTTCACTCTCTATTTATTTTGTGAGAGATATACTATATTTAAATAGTCTAGATAAGGAAATACTAGAGGAACAATACCATGTGTAACCAAAACCATGGGTCCGAAACAATAGATCCAAAACCATGTGCAAGCTATAAACCCAAATTATTATTTTTACAACGAGAACATCACAAATAAATATTTAAATATTATGACAACTATCAATATAACTTAATTTTGTTTTTATTTTTTATTTTTTAACATTGTATTTTATAATAACTGATTTAATGAGTCATCATTGAGACAACCATATGACTATTCCCATGGCTTAATCATTGAGACAACCATACGACTACTCCCAGGATATACCAGGTAATCATAAAAGAGCGCACACACACATATTTCACAAATTTATTTAGTTATAATATGATTTTAGAATTTTTGTTTGTTTTTTATTTAAGGAATATAAGGTTTGAATGTAACGTTAAATTATAGTCATTGTTTAAGCAAACTACCTTAAAAATTTGTGAAAACTTCATAATTACATTTGTGTATGTACATTGAATTTATATTATAGTTAGAAAACTTCATAATTGCATTTGTGTATGTACATTGAATTTATATTATAGTTATTAATTAAAAATTGAATACCAATTAGAATGATTTTGGAATGCATCAGTATAAATATGCATAGATTTTTTGGATCTCACATGTGACCTTTACACTATCAATAAAATATAAAATAAATTACATTTTAAAAATTGAAAAATATTATAACACAAAGTTAAAATTGATTTCTTGGGTTAAAGCCATTTTCCATAAACTAGGTGGAAATTGTTATACAAGTATTAAATTGCAATCATAAATGTTTAATTTAAAGGATTTTAATTTGAACATTATTTAATTGTTTTGATTTATTAGTGTTAAGAAATTTACCCAAGAACACAAATTAATTATGGAGAATTACTGAGAGAAATTAATATAAAAATAACCAGCAACAACCATAAACACATAAACACACATGTTTATGTGGGAAAACCCCAAATCCGGGGAAAAACCCGATCATAATGAAATTTCATTATCCTTGGCCAAAACCCTGGCCAATCCGGCCAAGTGAGCCTTCACCGCTCACCTCCAGGCCTTTTCATTACAATAAAGTCCTTCAGCCTTTTATAGGCTCCATTACATATAATATCA